>VZTJ01004576.1:1116471-1167148 GCA_013397795.1 Orthonyx spaldingii
AAAAAAAGCTGAAAGATTTCTGCATCTACCTGCCTAAAGACAGCATTCACATCAGCACAATAAATTGTGATGACAGTGTGTAAGCCAGTAACTTCTGTCCAGGGAACTTGATGAAATGAAGAAATATGAGTTATAAAAGGCAATAGATAGAATTTGGAAAATCTTCTGCACAATACAATGAATAAATATATTGTCACGAAGAATCTAATTAAGAGTTGACAAATACCATACTGTAGATTTTATCAGGAGCTGACTGGGTTTCCAGTTCATTATTATACCTGTTATAGCAGTCTTACTGTGGTAGAAGTCTACTTGGTTATAGTCATGTGCAGATCTCAACTACACAGGTTTCCATACAAAGGCTCATTCAGCTTTCCTGAGATACTTCCTTTTTTTTCCCAAGAGAAAGAATTTGAGGAGGGGAGACCTTTGCATATTTATGTACATATCCAGCCCATAAACCAGCCAGGCAGAGCAGAATTGTGATATATCAAAATTCCTGAACACACATAAGTGAAATAAGTGTACGACAAATATTAATGGAATCTGACATCTGCAGAACCCAGAAGACCTCTGATCTGCTCTGCAGGTGTCATAAAGTTGTTTTAAACATACATAATAAATCTTAATTGTCCTGAAAGAATCAGATTTGCTATGTGTGCGCTAAATCACGTGAAATTCTGTTTCTGATTCAGGAATCTCAGACAGTTTTATTTTTAAAGTAGGACTGTATGAAAATTCATGTTGGATTCTGGTCTAAGAATCAACAGGATTAGGTAGAAAAGCCATTCCCCTAGGCTAATCCAAAATTAGACAAAACTCTGACGGCATCCATAATGGAAGATTACATAAACTGAGGCAGAAAAAATAAGAAAAAGACTTTTTTTTTTTTTTATCAGACTATAGATACTAATGGACTGTATGTGTGTAAGTAATTCTGTAGACAGATGTAAGTTTCCAGAGAATATTTTAACTGTACTTTTTACTTTCAAACAAACAAACAAACAGTATTGGTGACATTTTGTATCCTTAAGTGACAATGAATATTTTATCCCTTAATGGCAATGCATCTCTAAACTGCAGCTGCTGTCTTATACTGCTTTTTCTTTGTAGGTGGCCTTTTTTTTGCAAAACCCATGCGATCCAAAGGCTATGTGACAATGCTGGACCCTTTTCAGCAGCTTTATGGAAAAAGGATGGGAGGACTACTGTTTATTCCAGCTTTAATGGGAGAAATGTTTTGGGCTGCTGCCATCTTCTCTGCCTTAGGTAAGGAATAAGCAGTATAAATATTAATTTATTACAGGTAGAAATTATTAAGAACGTTGGAAATGCATTAAACTTCTGGCTTCAAATGGTAACTATTTAAGCCAAATGATTTAGACTGTGACAGTTCTAAGACCCATGTTAACTAGCATGGGTCTATTAATTAAATCTGGTAATGCCACCCCTTTATTACTTTGCTAAGGGAAAGACATGCAAAGTATCTATTCATTTTCACATACCTTTTAAGTTGTCCCTCTTCAAAGAGCATGAAAGGATTTAGGAATAAATATCTGTTAATAGTGAGGGTGACATGAGTGATTGCAAGTGTCCCTTATGTGTCAAATCTGACCCAGCTTTTCTTTTACATCTCCAGGATGAGAGAACCCAGTCAAAATTTCCCTTAATGATATGCAACAGCATTGTCAATGCATCTAAACAAAATAATCCTTTGCATATAGGAGATCTGCATATACAGAACATTCCATAACACAGATAATACAAGTAAATCAGATGCTGATCAATAAATTGAAGAATTCTTCAATTCTAAATGGCTTTCTTCTTGACAAAATGAAGAAAATACTTAGGATTCAAGAAAGGATTCAGAGAATTAGTGAAACTATGACTCAATAGAAAATCACCCAACTACTCATCCAGTCCTGAAAAAAAAATCAGCTTCCAGGGTTTTTTAATTATATTTCAGGCCTGAATTTAGCAACCCCTTTAAGAACAGAGAAAGCCCTTGAGTTGAAGCACCAGTAATTGACTTTTACCAACTAATCATACTAATAATGCACATGCATGTGGTAATGCCTTCTAGCATAAGCTATTTTAAACAAAAAATAAACTTTGAAGGTACTCTCCAACTGTGCTCTGATGAACTGCAAAGCAATGGGGAGCTTGTTTACCACAATTTCATCACAAAATCCTTAAAAGGCTAAGAAAAAACTGCATGCTGAGGTGATAGGAGTTGAATAACTTGAAGAACACTCAGAGTATTTGGAATATTTTTGATTAAGGAAAAGCCATTCTGTTTTATTTCAACACAAGTGGTGTGAATACCTTTCTAGATTTATATAACATCTGACAGTTAAAGACTGTCAGTGATTATAAAGATCATTGAAGATTTTTATTTTAACTATTCTGTGAATAATCTAGTTCCTTTTTTCACACCTATTCTCACCGATGAATGTTTAATTCCAGTACTCTTCATTACTTGCTCTTCATCATGATGCCTTGCTTGGCAGGGTTGTAGATGGGAAACAAAGGTCCTACAGCTGTGAAAGAGGTCTGAGCTTGTAATTCTTAAGCACATGAACTTTGAAGGCTCATTATGCTGCAAAAACCACGTCCGTCAGCTCCCAGAAGCTCTTATATATCACACATGATGTTGTCTTCTATGGCCAAAACTCTTCCAAATATGTGCTCCAGAATATCTATCTACAATAACTGCAAGCACTAAAAGTTGTTGCAAGAAGTTTCATTTAAATCATCGTAATTAGAAGGAGAGGAATTTTTTAAACATGGTCTTAAAACATTGCAGTCACTTGAAATAGCTAATACATCTAAGGGAAATGTATAACCGTCCTGATAGCTGCTGGAAGGGCAGTGCATGAGGACACGAGCTATTCAGGAGGATTCTTGAGTGCACTGACAACTTCCTGACACAAATGATGAGGGAGCTGATGAAGGGAGGTGCTCTGTTGAACCTGTTACTTAGACACAAGGACAGACAAGTCAGGGGTGTGAAGATCAAAGACAGATTTGGCTGCAGTGTTCATGAGATGGTGGAGTTCATGGTCCTGAGAGGGGGGAACAAAGCAAATATCACAACTGCAACCATAGACTTCACAAGAGTAGAGCTGGGCCTGCCTAGCATTCTGCTTGAAAGAATCCCATGGGAGAGTGTCCTGGAGTCCAGAAGAACTGATTGTTATTCAGGGATCACCTCCTCCATGCTCAAGAACAGTCCATCCTATCAAAAGGGAAAATGTGGACTGCTGTTGAATGGGCTGGGGCACCTGGTGGCAAAGGATATGGAAAAGGCTGAGGTAATCAGTACCTTTTCAGCTTAATTCTTTGCTGGTAAGACCAGTTTTTAGAAATCCCAGGACCCTGAGAAGCTTGGGAAAGAAAGTACAGTGCAAGGAAGGCTTGCAGGAAGAGAACCAAGTGAGGAAACTTTAAAATACACTGGACAGACACAGTTCCATGGGACCTTAGGGGATGCATCCTGCAAGTGCTGTGGCAGATGGGTGGTAGCATTGCAAGAATAGTCTCAGTAATCTTCTGAAGACTGTGGTAATCAGGGGTGTGCATAGCTGCTTTTCCTAGGCAGAAGAGAGTGTTGTCCTCACAGACCTTGAGCAATGTACGGAAGGGCTGTTGGGACCCTTCTGTTCTCTGTTTCCTAAGAACCTGCAAAATGACAGACATTAAACTTAGACCAAGAGGACCTTCTTTTTTTCCAGTCCCTTCAAAGGTGCAAAAAGGGTGTGCAGAATATAGAGGGGGGAATTCCTACTGCTGTTATTGTCAGACCAGGACCTACATATGCAACTTAACAAAGGCGGGCCTTCTCATCAGACGTGCTGTGACATACACACTAACACAGTGCTTTGGTTTCCACTTAGGTGCGACTATAAGTGTGATCATTGACATTAATGTCAATATTTCAGTGATTATTTCTGCCCTGATTGCCACTATGTACACACTTGTGGGTGGACTTTACTCTGTGGCCTACACCGATGTAGTTCAGCTCTTCTGCATCTTCCTGGGACTGGTAAGTTTGCCTTTTTTTCACTACTTTATCAAGGATTTTGCCCTGAACAGCCAGAAGGGCTAGCTGTGTCCTGGGGTGTATCAGGCAACCAGTCAGAGTCCACTCACAGAGTGCTGACTTGAAAAGAGTCTGCATTTGCATCAATGTACAGCCCGTACTTTGGAAATAGTGCTGTCCAAGAGGTCTGATTCCTTGGCTTTTTTCCAGCCAGTCTGGCTGTCCAAACACTCTTGCAATTTCCTTCCAGAGTATGTATCTAACTCAGAATAGGACTGGTGCTGACTCCTTCCCTGTCTGTCTGTGGCTCAGGCTCTGGAAGGAGGCATCAGACGTAGGAAACTGTTGGTAAAGTAGTCCAGAAATGCTGGCGTTGGACCTGCAGAGTTGATACTCTACTGCTTCTAACTTTTCTGTGGTTGTCACCTACTCACACAGCTTGGTTAACCTCCTGCTTAGGTAACCTTCTTAGTTTTTCCCTCATTTCCCTCCATCATCCTTGGAGACCATAATGTGGGAAGTCTCACCAGATGTCTTGGCTGTTTTAGTGTGGTAGTGTGAATATCCTTCATCAGCTGTCAGTGATATGTTAGTGGGTAGCCTTTTATTTACTGCTGTTCTTTAAGCCCCGTATTGAAAAACAACACTGTGACAGGGTCCAGATCACAAGGGTGCAATCAAAGAAGCTGCTGCCTTGTTTGCCAGTGGCAGTAATAGAGAGTCACAGGTGTGCAGAGAACTGAGATATGCTGAAATAAATGGAGTGGCTCAAGATGAAGGAACCAAATGTCACCTTGGGGGCCTGGAGTTCTTTCTCTGCTTTCACCAGAGTTCTTGTGCAGCTCTAGGGAAATTGCTTCAACCAGTGCTTACACAGGTGGCCACTAACCAGCCCTGTGTGTGTCCTCACTCTGTGGCATCTTACTGTGAGGACTATGGCCTTTAACTAATTTAATGGAAATGGTGCTAAATAGCCTGAAAAAGCAAATCCAAGTTCCAACTGGCCAACTGAAATGAAAAGTTATTCCAGACCTTCTTCCCTCGTATCTTTGTTCTTCATCTGAACAGTGGGGAAAATACTGTCTCCTTCCCTAACATGAATGTTAATATTTGTGAAACATTAAGTTTCTGCAGACGGCATGCATTACAGAAATTCCCAAAGTACAGAAATGCTCTTCCAGTGTGAACAACTCATGAACCACTAGAGAGCCTGATCCCATGGGAATAACATTAAAATCAGCATGAACATGATGGGGAGGTGGGAAGCAAATGAAGGTTGTATAGAAGTCTTCTAAATTATTGGATCTATAGCTTTATAGTGTTTTGCTTAGCTCATGTTGGGCTATTTATGTAATTTCCCATTTGAAATAAACACCAGTAATGTAATGCAGAAGAACCCATATTCATAAACTCAAGAGTGTCATCAGTGAGGCTGGAAGACTCAGTATCTAAATGGTCATGCTCTAGAGAGGCAGTTTTAGATGAGATGGAACACTCTCACAGCAGATGTCGCAGCAGAAGACGGCACAGGTTCAGTTATCCCGGCTTCTCCTCCAGGCTCTGGAGCAGTTTTTACTCCCACTGTCACAGAGCATTGCTGCTCCCTCCTCTAAGGTCTGGTTTCTCTCCTGTTCTTATCCAAGACAAAAAGCTTCTTGTAATCACTTACGTTCCTCCTTTCAGCCACAGCTCTTTCCTTAGGCTTCCATAAACTGTACCCCAGCCACTCCATGTACATCCTTGTTTTTCTCTTTACAATCTCATGTAGTGTCTCTCTTTCCTTCCTCACCTTCTTGTACCCATGCCTGCAATTCTTATCTCTTTGTATTTATCTTGCCTTGTGAGACCTTCCCTGAGCCTGCGCCGTATCCCCACTATTTACTATCTCTTTCATCTCATCTGTATTATTAATTCCCATTCTAAACTCCTTATTTTCCCAGATAATTCCCAGGAAGGGTTCAGGGCTATCATTTTTGGCAGGAAAAGGTGTCTACATATAAAGATGTAAATGATGACATGTCAGTAAACTTCAGGGCCAAAGAAATTGTCTTGATTTGTTTTATTTACTAATGAAAAGGTAGTTTTTGAGATCACAAAGAGCTATGTTGCTGTGAGGAACTGGAATGGTTTACAAAAGCTCATAATGTGTTTGCAGTACCTGTTAAATCCTGGGCTGTGACATGCAGACTCCAGATGGACTTTTAGACATTTACCCTATGGAGAATCTCAGTGGAGTATGGCCAAACTACATCTGTTCAGAAGCTCATCACTTGGATGTGTTTGACCTTTGAGATTCAGAAACAAAAATTAAAAATTGACACCCCTGTTCCCCCTGAATTTCTCAGGAACAAGAGTATTAATATCCATTAATTTTTACAATATGTTTATTTTTCCCTCAAAATATCTTGGAGACAGTGGAAACATTTTGGTGCTCTCTCACAGAAAAGGTCAAGCAGAGACTAAGAAGGGAATCTTTCTGCCCAACTGCTTAAACTGGCAAAGTTTAACTGAGACCAGAATTCTATGATAACAGGGTAAACTGCCTGAATAACGGGCAGTACTACGAAATATTCTTCATACATTGTTGCAATAACTGTGCAACAAAATAGAGAAAGATGTTTGACTTTTCCCCTCCTTGCTCCTGTTACCCCTATACACTTAACTGTGATCAGTTGTGATTGTGGCAATTTGTGTGATTTTGGATGTCACTGGATCCTTAAGGATGCTGTGCTTATGATGATCTAGCCCATATAGTGCAAAGCCTGGTTTTCACCTCAGTTGGAGCTGCTGAGTTTCTCCTCCACAGAGAGTCAGTGACTTACATGATTGCAAAACGACTTTGCAAGTAAATGTACATAAATCAGTTGAAGAAGGAAATGGACCTTCTGGTAGAAACTATCACTGAGAAGACTTTTTGATTTAGATAAAAAATAGAGACTGAAAATGGTCGAGAGACTCCTAGAAAGCACCTACCAGGAGGGAAAGTGCTGTAACACTGGGCTAATATGAGTTCTGGAGGAAGAGAGATGAAGCTACACCAACAGCAATCCTGTCTTTTCATAGTGTTTCAATACTTAGTTCAGTATTGAATTAAAAACAAATTCCCAAGCCTTCAGATGTAATGTCTCATACCTGTATACTGCCAAGTCTTGATGCTATTACATGAAAATTTGTATGTAAATATTTCTCTATTGTGTGGTCCAGGAAAGAGTGTAAACAATATAAGAGGAGGTTAGTTAAAATAAACCAAAGATGTATAAATGTGTCTTTGCTGCTGATTTTGCAATTTCCATTGATTAATTCTCTGCTCACACTCTCCAGGACAGATATGAGCTATCAACTACGAAGCCTCTGGATTTCAGAGATGTTCCAGCTGCACATAAACTGACTTTTTTGCAAGTCATCTTGATAATTTGGTATTCGATCTGTAGCAGGCAAGAATAAGAAAACTAGCTGAGTGTTACTATTAAAATTTCACAGATTTAGAATATCTTCTCTAGACCTGAGCATATTTTTTCTCTTTGGTTACAGTGGATCAGTGTCCCCTTTGCTATGTCCCATCCTGCAGTAACAGACATTGGGCTCACGGCTGTGCACCAGGTGTACCAAGCACCTTGGCTTGGATCTATCAACTCACTTGACATTTACACATGGTTGGACAATTTCTTTTTACTGGTAAGTGGTGATTTGTATGAAGGAATGAAGCATTTAAGCACTTACCCTATGTTACTGTGACAGTGGAAAATAATAGAGTCTAGTTAAGAGTTTCCATCAAACTGAAAACTTTTACCCTCTTGACTCCTGCGTGATATTTCTGCACATTTGAATGATTTCAGTGACATATCAGCCAGCATTGCCAGGAATGCAATTTAAATATCATCAGGCTGAAAGAGCTGACGTGTTAAAATTAAATAAAAGTGTGCAGCTAATGCTTAACTGATGTCATTGTTGGCAGAGGAATTTCTATATTGCAGAAGGCAATAAATACATTATACAAATGATTAAATATGCCTTAGGTATAGGTGAAGAAAATGCTGTATGGAGATGGATGGCAGGATGGATAAATTCATACATGCACACATGCCAGAATGAACCAAGGGCTTTCATTATTTAATACCTGTATATTACACATGGGATCAGTGGTTATTAAGTACTTTCCATTAGAGGATCTAGAAACACATGCTAACATTTTCCATTCTCAGTGTCCCTATGTAAATCTACACTGGTTTTATTATCAGATTGTACTTTGGGATTACATTCTCTGGCTTTTTTTTTAAATCCTCTCTGCCAAAAATCTTCAGGGTTTTCTTATAATTGGTCTATTAAAATATGTTATTTTATTCAGCATTCTCTCAGAGATCTAAAGTATGTCATTAGCTCAAGTGGCTGTATTTTCTCCTGTAAGCCTGAAGGTTTCACCTCTGCTGTTGACCAAAGAAAACTCTGATATTGCCAAGTTATGACACATTTTATTTTCATCTTGTCTGTTTATTATAGCTCAAGAAATTTATGCATTTTTGGACAGCTTTGATAAAGGAACATTATTATCAAGGTGACAAAGAAAAACAGTCATAAATAGCGAGTCAAAACAAGACTTGTCTGTGAAACATTAACTTAGTCCCTATGTGTGCATGAAGCTATATGAAACACCTGTATACATACTTTTTGGTCCAAATGTCTCCTGCCTCATTTAGTGTATAGAACTAGGCCGTGCAATTTCCCTCGTTTTCTTTCCATGCTGTTTAGAGACAGACACTTAGTTACTTAGTGGAGACTATTGAAATCATGTTCTCAAGACAGAATTGTTAGCACTTGGGTTTTCAACCTTTGGTAATACTCTTTTGTGCCATATTTTGCAGAAATAATTTTATGTCTAATCAGGATCTTCAGTTATATATCCAAATAAAAGAGAAGGGTTTCCACCATAAAACAAAACTCTTCTCCTTTTTTGCTTTGTCTTCCATTTCTATTGGTATTGTATTTCCTTAAGGCAGTGGGAGAATAATTTTTCAGATTCCTGAGTTCAATGTATACAGAATGTCTTGCCTTCTCTAGATGACTACATGCGTTCACAAAGGAAGATAAAATCTTGCTTTGACATTGTATCAGAGTCTAATCCAATTTTAGTGGATGAAAAGTATTGGAGGGCAAGTTCTTCAAATATGAAATATGAAAATAGTACTTTCCATAAAGCTTTATCAAGTAAAAAGACTTGGCAATTACAGAGACTGTGAAAGTGCAAAGTGTTGATGCTAATTGTATAAAAAAAACTTGTCTAAAAGAATGAGATTTAAGTGGGTTTACACAGTTTTCACATTGCTTATGAGAATGAAAGTTGCAGTTATTACTGGCTGGCTGATACTCAATACATAAATGAAAAAGTAGTAATATGGCTTTCACATTCAAGTGATGCTTCTACATGTTCCCTGTATGGTGATAGCAAAACAATTCAGTTACCCCCCAATCACAGCATGCTGTTGTGTTTGCAGACACTAGGAGGAATTCCATGGCAAGCGTATTTCCAGAGAGTTCTTTCCTCATCTTCTGCCACATATGCTCAAGTTCTGTCATTCCTGGCTGCTTTTGGCTGTCTTGTGATGGCTATTCCTGCAGTATTAATTGGTGCAATTGGAGCATCTACAGGTAAATGATTAAAAAGCAGTAGTAAAAAAAAGTAAAATGAATAGTGCAATAAGTGTGTGAAAATAAAGCTTGTGTTACATATAAGTGACATATAGGTTAGATAGCCAGGTGGCATCATTAATCAACTCATGACTCCTTCAATAGGAGACTACACAGAAAAATAATGTTATAGAATATTTCTCCCAAAGGAAATTGTTCCTACTCCAGTGGATGAAATTAAATAATTTTGTATATTCTAGGTATCTACAGACATCATATTTCATTGATACGTATTCAATGTTTGAGTTAGATCCTAGTACTTTTATTTGGTGGTAACAGTAAAAATGGTGAGTGGCTGAGGGAGCTGAAGTTGTTTAGCCTGGAGAAAAAGAGCCTGAGGGGAAGACCTTACTGCTCTCTACAACTACCTGAAAGGTTGTAGCACATAACAAACAATAGGACAAGAGGAAATGGCCTCAAGCTGCAGCAGGGGAGGTTTAGAATGGATATTAGGAAAACTGTCTTCACCAAAAGGTTTGTCAAGGACTGGAACAGGCTGCCCAGGGAAGAGGTGGATTCACCATCCCTGGAGCTATTTAAAACATGTGTAGATGTGACTCTTGGGGATGTGGTTTATTGATGGGCTTGGGCTTGGCAGTGCTGGGCTAACAGTTGGACTCACTGATCTTAAAGGTGTTTTCCAACCTAAATGATTCTTTGAATTATCAGATATTTCTTACCTTGACCAATATATCCTTACCAAGGTTTTTTTGTCATAGTGGGAGTGATCCCCGTCACAGTGACTGTGTAGCTAAACTGTTAAAAATATTCTGTTAAAAATATTCTGTTAAAAATGTTTACATGGCTTTGAGCCCTGTCTGTAATCCAAAAGAGTAGTTAAACACAGCACAAAGAAACATGGATCCCAGATTTGTTTTATTGAATAAAACTACATTTATGAGCAATTTTAAGCTTATTTTAGAAACAAGAAAAAACACTAAGTAGAATTAAATCTGCCTAACAGAAACCAGTGTGACGCTGCCTCTCTGAAATGCTGTCGGTCTGGCCCTAGGAACAGTTTGTTCATTGAATGTGTATGAAAATGTGGTAATATGAATAGCTCTCTACACACGAAATCAAGAGGTTCTGTGGCCGCTGACCACTACTGTTACTGATAACATACTGGTGTCCATATTGCAGCTTGGAACCAGACTGAGTATGGTGTCCCCGACCCCAAGAGCAAAAAAGAAGCAGATATGATTTTACCCATTGTGCTGCAGTACCTTTGTCCTGTCTATATCTCGTTCTTTGGCCTCGGTGCTGTATCTGCTGCTGTGATGTCCTCTGCTGACTCTTCCATTTTATCAGCGAGTTCTATGTTTGCTCGGAACATTTACCAGCTTTCCTTTCGACAAAACGTGAGACAATGTTTTCATTTTTATTTTTAGAGAAAATTTTAGGTGAGACCTTAACTAGGTGATACATAGACTGTAATTTCATAATGAAACACCTCTTTCATGTTCCTGCCTATAACTAGAAAAATAATTTAGTTACTAACAGTATGTTGAGCAAACTGAAAATCATAAAAATAATTATGGTTGTGACTGATGACAGAAGTGAAAAAGCTGACTCGGGGAGGGCAGCTGTCAAGAGTTCTCATGGCACTGCAATTATCCAAACAACTAAATACTGTTGCTGCAACCATAAGTCTTACTGAAATTCTTCATAAAATGAGACATTTTTCTAATCTTTCATGTATCAGGAAATCATTTGACAACAGAATGGTCTAGCGATTTGGCATTTTTCTTAGGAAATGCAGAAGAAATTCTGATGCTGACAGGTTTTTTCTACTTGAGTCATATTGTGATTCTATTGAAAAGTTATTTCTTACACCGTTGTTTTTTCTCTCTGATTCATCATCAAGCTTTTTGCTATGTTCAAAGAGTAATAATTTTGGGAATGGCAACCATAACCCTTAGGGTTTTTTCTCTGAGCTTGAGTTGGATATAGAGATATTAATTTGTAATTATTATTGAATTAATCATGCAAAATTTTCTTTTACAATTCAGTATTTTATATTGACTATATATAAGTGTAGGCATACATGTATAGACATGAAAAAAACACCTAACGCTGCCCTTTTTTGCAGGCTTCAGACAGGGAAATTGTGTGGGTCATGAGAATCACTGTTCTTCTGTTCGGAGCATCAGCAACAGCAATGGCACTGCTGGCTTCGTCGGTGTATGGCCTCTGGTACCTCAGCTCTGATCTTGTTTATATCATCATATTCCCCCAGCTCCTGTGTGTGTTATTTATTAAAGGAACCAACACCTACGGTGCCATTGCAGGATACCTGTTTGGCCTTGTTCTCAGAATAACTGGAGGAGAACCATACCTCTACCTTCAGCCCTTGATCTACTACCCTGGCTGGTATCAAGATGATAACAATCTCTATATCCAGCGATTCCCATTCAAAACGCTTGCTATGCTCACCTCCTTCTTTACTAATGTTATAGTCTCCTACTTAGCCAAATACTTATTTGAAAGTGGGACTTTGCCACCAAAGCTGGACTTCCTTGATGCTGTTGTTGCCAGATACAGTAGAGAACACATGGACAAAGCAACTCTTGTAAAAAGTGACAATATTGTATTAAATGAACTTGCACCTGTGAATCCACGACACAGTCTAACTTTGAGCTCAACTTTCACAAACAAGGAAGCCTTCAACTACGTTGATTCAAGCCCAGAACTGTCCAACACTGAAGATAATTAAAAAATCTTGTAGCCAAAAGCAAAACAATGAGAAACAGGATATTCTACAGAGAATAGTATCAAGTAATTTATCAGAAGAAAAATAAGAATTAGGAATAAAATGCCACTGCACATTCTTTAAGTTGTTTCTAGGAGCAGGAGCGTCCCATGGGAGGAACTCTTTTCTGCTATTATCTAATATGTTGGATTAGATCACGGAGTGTTTGCTAAAGGATACACTCAATCCCATTCTTTCCATCCAGAACTATATACAATTAAAAAAAATTAAATTAAAATTTAAAATATATGTAGCAGAAAATGTCTAACAGTTCTTAGCTAGGATATTGTATGAAGAGATTATAACACAGTAAGCCTGAAATATTATCACTCAGCATTTGTTTGGCATTAAGTGAAAATATATTGTCACAGCTATAAGTGATTTATTACTAAAGAGCTAGTTGCTTGAGCAAAGACAGATAGATAACTTCCTTGGGGTTTTGGTCTGGTAATTTTTTTCCTCATAAAGAAATTTAAATAATACAGTCTAGTACTTTATTATTTGTATGAGACAACAAAATGCACAAATAGTAATAAATTCCTTATAGGAGTGCTAAACATGATATATTCATTTTAAAAAGCTAAAATTAAAGCACCAGTTTAAAATTATGTTATACCTGATGTAAGACAACCTTAAGCAAAATATGTTAATATAAGTGTTCTCTTTCTTTTCCTGTGGTTAGTGGCTGTCACCAAAATTCTTAGAGCAATAACTGGAATTGAAATTCAGCTTGTGAAAAATGGCTTTTATAGAACAACTCATAAACTAAATAGAACTTTTCAGTGTTGGGAGAAGAAGCCTTATCTTGACTTGTCATCAAAATGAACACAAGCAAAGCAGTCTGACACCAAGCAATCTTACCAATGGAATAAATATTGAAAAGTAAAGAGAATCAAGAAGCCTTGAAAAGAGAGATGAGAGGGTTTTCCTTGCAGAAAATTCCCGATTTTCACTTACTAAAGTAAGCTATTGTTAAAGATACTGAAAAGTCGTTTGCCTTGGTCATGCTGGGATTACTCTGGACAATCCAGATTTTCCATAGGAAATAATGTTTCATCGAAAATTTCTCAAAAAACAGGCTTTCTGGACAGCTTTCCACATCTCTAAGTGTTTGCCTCTGAAAGCAGCTTGGAGGGGAATGGAAAGGAGTACTGAACCCACAAACATAGTGAGAGGCACAGTGGTGTCTTCCACTAAGTGCTGGACTCCTTCATTGATCCCTGTCCTCCTGGCCATCCCAGTGAGGCTGCAGAGCAGCAGCAGTGGCCCGGTGCAGCCAAGACTTTGCTCACCAATAGCAATGCCGGCCAGAAGCAGCAAAGTGGGGAGATGAGGCCTCTTCTGACTTTGCCCAGGCCAGCAGGAACATGCGATGTCGTTTCCACTTCCCCACAGCCGAGATGATTGTGTCTGTCCCCATTGGTATGTGCCTTTCTCGGTGGGAGCTCTAGTAGCTAGATTTCTCTACAATTAAGAGTTATGCTCCAGTAATTCTTTTTAAAATCTGCATATGATGCAAAATGTTCAGTTGAAATCCAGATATCCTCCTGTTGCTGCTCACCGGTGAAATTTCTTTTTTTAGCACTCACAGCACGAGGAGCTATACTGGAGGATAGGAGATGTAAGAATAGATTTTGCTGCTAAAGGAAGAAGCCATCAACTTGTGCATCCAATGTTGACATAAGCTTTCACAAGGTTGAATCCTTAGATATGTTTTTGCTCCTTTTGTGGAGTCTTATTAGCATATATATAAATTTAATATGTAGAAAACATTAATTTCAGAGATGTTGATTTTTTTTTTTCTCCTTACATTGCATTTAAAAATAACATTGCAACTCAGTTCTGAATATGCATTGTGACCTGCAATACTACTGTGCTTACCGATATGGAGTGTGCTTTGAGTGGAGGGAATCAAAACAAGGATCTGCACTAAAAACTCAGAAGAGCTGATATAGCAAAGAAATGAAAAATTCCTGTGAGGTGAGTGAATAGGCCACCGATCAAATTCAGAGTGCTGAATATCACAAACCAAACACGAACCCAGGAGTATTAATTCTCCCATGAACCACAGAAGAGAGATAAGGAAATAGACTGTATAGAGGAAAGAGGGGAAGAACAGAGCCACTGCTGAATTATTTTTCATTTTCAGCCGAAATCCACTAGCCTGAATCCCTTCTTATGGGAAAATAACAAGTCACAGTTTTATCTGCTTACATAGCCAATGCCTTATGCTGCTGTTTCAAATTAAGTTAGAGGATCCCATTTTACAGTCACCTGTAGGCCTTCCTACAAACTTCTGTCTTACCTCAGTTTTGTCCAGGAATTGCTAGAATTTCACTATGAGAAGCTGCATAGTGACCAGATGCTTCAAATACAGTAGTATTTCTATATTATTTATTTCAAAATGCCCATTTGTGGGGAAAAAAAGGAAAGAGAAGGGGATTCCACTGAAATAATTTAAGAAATTTTGATTGAAAAAGAAAAATCTTTTTCTTTGTATTCCCTTGTTGCCATAAAAATGTAAATGCTTTTAAAATGCTCAGAAAAGGGTAGGTGAAAAAAATGTTAGTCTAAAAATTTCAAACCAGATGCTTTCAACATTATCAGAATATTTTACACTTTCTATCCTATAGAATTTTTTTTAATTTATGTGATTTTATGCAGTATTCCTGCTTAGATGGACTACAAAAGCCACACCAAGCAGCCCCATGCAAAGTCTGTTTACAGGTTTTATTGCCTTAGCTCAGCTGTCCTACCATTAAATTTGTACAGAGCTGTTCATATAACGAAAGGTCATATCTGTGATTGATAGCTGTGAGGGGAAAAAAAAACCAAGCTAAAACAAAGCAAACAAACGAAAAAAACCTATGTTACTTCCACAAGCAAAATGCCAACAGGATGTGATTCTTTAGGCAGATTTTATTTTCAGAGGAATTATCAATCTTTCCCCCCATTTTGCAGTTTGTGGACAGTAGTACTGTGCAGTAAATTGGGTTTATAATCAGTGAAGCAAACAGCTTATTTTCAGACACTAAGGTTATTGTTCCTGAGCCTACAATTTTAATATAAAATATTCATAACACAATCATACATTTTACTTTCATATTCTTAACATTTGTGAATAACATTTATTTGACAGGGTTTTTTTACCTCCTTTGCATGAAATGTGTTCATAAAGTCAAGGTTGATAACATAGCTGACATGTCAAAAAAGTTATTTCATCTCTACTTGTCCAGATGGGATGGTATACATATTATAAACACACCATACTTTCGTGAACCTGAACTGAATGTAAACATTAAGTGGATCAAATAAAGTCAGATTTAGTCTTTTATTTTCATATAGTACAGGAATTTAGGATTTCAAATACAAGTATCATAGGAAAAAACTGTTGCTCATTTTTCCTTCTGCCCTTCAAGTGTATTGGTCAAGTTCCATGTGCAGTTAGTAAGTTATTGTAAGTCTGCTATTAATAAGGGCAGTATTTGTCGATGTAGTTTAAAAAAAAGTATATTTTTGTCTGTGTCAGAAATGTTATATTAAGACTATACTTAACAAAGCAGATAGGAAGCATAATATAAATATATATGTTTTATCTTCATTTGTATTGTATTCAATAGTGTCCATGCATTTCAGGAAAACACTCTCTGGTTTTGGGTCTGTTTTGTCCATCTATTAAAAATAAAGATGTTTATTTTATTATCACTCAGCATCACCTGACATTCTGTCTCACAAGCACACCCCTGCAGAGATGAGGTGGTCCTGTCAAAGTGGGATGTGGCCCTCACCTGGGGAATCAGCGTGGTCACAATGGCTACAGCCCTACCCCAAAACCTGGCTCCCACGTTGGAAATAAAGCTCTCATTTCAATAATTTCCTCCTGGCCCTCACAGTCACAAAGAGGAGAAGCCCCTGAGCTCCAGGATAATCTACATCCAGTGGGATTCCCTCCTGCAGACCCCTTGCCAAGGACGTTTTACTTGGGGGTGTCACACTGGGACAGGGGCTGTGAGTTTGACAAGGAGCACAAAATGCACTACGGGAGCAGGAACTCCCACACCTAGGGATTGCAGCTGTGATCCACCCTCTGTGTGAGCCCACTGGAGAAAGGGTCTGATCCTTCGTATAGGGACATGAAGTCATCCTGGGCATTGAATGTTATAAATATAATTATTTAGAAATATAAAAATTAGCTGATTGAAAACTAAATCTATGCTTTTATACTCCTATTGAGAGCTTGATCACCACAGGAAAGATACAAATGGGTGACTTTCCAAATGCTAATGACATTGCCAATAATGGCACATGCTAAAAATACAGAGTATTTATCCATCAAATGCTTTGAAAAAATACAGGAACAATACTGTCCACTCATAAATGGGGAAATAAGGCACACTGGTTTGTTTTCCGGGGTACTGAGGTGTTCCCTTATGGAATAAGCACAGTATGAAGTTTTCAAAGAGTGCCAAATAGCATAGACATTTCCCTGAGGCCGTAAAGCTCTGGTCTTTTTTGCAATTAGTAGTTTGATTCCCACCTGCATCTTTGAAACACTGAAGCATGCTTTAAGACAAGACCCCTTGATATCTTGTAACTTGCAACTCAGACAAAAAGCAAGTCCATAATCCTACAGATTCAAAGAAAGAAAAAGCACTAAGTGATGTTGTGTTGATGATTGCTGTGGAAGCATTAATGAACAGTTTTGCCACATTACGTGATAGATAAAATGCCCTATGTGCAGGCCAGCTCTGGCCAAAATCACAGCAAAATGCTGCCTAGGAAACTCTGTTTAGGGGTTTTGGGGCTTTTAACCTTTAGGAAGCATTCCCAGAAAGAGCATAGTTCCCAGGGGTCAGCTTGCACCTGACTGTCTGGAGCACGGACCTAGCAGCCAAGACTAAATAGAAAAATAGATAAAGAAAAATAGATAAAGAAAAACATCCATCTAGGTTGCAGGGGACATGTTGTGACTGAAAGAGACATGCCGTATCTGCACAACTGGTGTTAATAAATGAAAGGTAAAGTGAATGTAAATCAAGCTGTAGTCAGATATAAGGCTATGCCAGGGAATAAAGTAGTGGGCAGCACAGGAAAAAAAAGAAAGTACTTCTGTGGATGAAAGAATTGATCAGGCTGGCTATATTCAATTGACTTAGGAAACACTGTGAGGTCAAAAGGAAACAATGAACTTGTTTGTGGACTAATGCAGGAAATGTGGGTAATGAGATGAAAGAACTAGAACTGGAAGCAAGATGTGGAAACCTCTCATGCAGAGTAGAGGAATGATGATAGAATGGCTCTCAAGATGGAAAGGAATTTGAAAAGACTATTTTCTGAGGTTATATAGGCCTAAAGAATGTAACATGAATGTGGAAATACACACATTAGTATTTTTAGTGAAAGAAATCCTACTTCAAACTGTATGATCCTGTCAACATTTGAAATATGACAGAAACTGGGAAAGAAAGACTCTTGCAGTGCCCAAAAATTAGCAGTTTTAGTCCTGTCGATAATAGATTTCTGCCTCAAACAGTCAAAGCACAGAAAAACAGCAGTAGTATTTCAACTTTGTACTTGGTATATAAACACATCATTGAAAAATATCTGGTGGTAGAAAATCACTTTGTGCTGAAAGCTAAGAGTGATAAGATTGCATACAAAGAGGAATGAGAGGAGATATTCAAGATGGAAATATATTAAGAGACAATATTAATTATTAGGAATATATTCATTAAAAGACATATGAATATACAATACTATAGAGTAGATTTGCAATGGGAATTAGAAGAAAATTCCTTGCCATATGATTGGATTTCTGAAATAATTGGGATATTGTAGACAAAAAGCAGAAGTAGTGCTAAAATACATCCTGTGGAGGAAACAGGAATGATGATCAGGTCCTGCAGGTCACAGACCTACATCTCATGCTGCTTCTGGTCCTAATATGCATCATTCTAGGAGTCTAAGCACACTTGAAGTAAGTTTGCATGGCATCCTTCAATGTACAATGGCACTTAGCCACTTGTTAATTCTTCCAAGTAAGAGTTTTTCATTGTTATGACTGAAGCACTAAAATTCACTTACTTATTTCGAAATGGAAAAGGTCATTTTTTTTTGCCAAGCTAATGAATTTCACTGCAAGCAAAAGGAATTTAAGATATCCTGCCAATTTACTAATGGAATATATTTATTATCTATGTATTAATAACAGAGATTATAATGCTGAACTGCACTTTGTGTTAGTCAGCAGTTCACATCCATCAAAACATTAGACATGATTTTCAAAAAGACTTAAAAGGAGAGATGCTCCCAAAACTCATGTGCCACTGAGGGCATGCCATTCAAGGCACGGGGCAGCTCCAGTTATCTGGCTTCATGTGGTTTCAGCATGATTAGCTAAAACACAGATTATCTTTGATCAATGCCATTTTGATAACAGAGATAACCCCTTTACGTTACGCCACTAACCACTGCAGAGCCATGACGGTGTAAGGCTTGTCCTCCTGTGAGGCTGGGCAGGAGCATGGTCATGATGAGAGGAATGAGGAGGTGCCTGCTGCCCAATAGCCTCTAGGTCTTCTCGCTCTCTCTTTCGTACTTGCATTGATCTGGTCTATGGTCAGGCATAGTAAACCTGTCCTCAGCACCCATGAGTTGTCTGGGTATGAACTTGCATGTAGCCTACCAACAGTCAGTCCAAAAATGGGAGAGAGCCATCGTTAAAAACCACATCGTTCCACAGAATCACACAAAAGATATCATCAATGGAGTTCTGCTGGGGTTGATTGCATGCTACGCTGAGCAGTTCCACTTTGCTTGTGGAACTGCCCAGCATAACATGCAATTGCTCCTTTAACAATGTTAAGGGTTCCTTCTTCTACTTTCCTATATACCAGCACCTTTGAAATCTAGAGTGTCTTAAATTGACTTCCTCCACCACGTGTTCTTCCCACTCCAGTAGTGATCAATAGCTTCTTTTGCCAACACACAAAGTGCAACCCTAGTTGCTCAGCATGTAAGAGGAATGTAAGTAGTTAGCAATAAAAAAAGATTTCTAGCCTCCACAGATTTTTTTCATGCCCACAAAGATGAGATGGAAGAAATATGACAGCAAAGTTAACTGAACACCAGAAGTAATGCAATTTCTCAGGGCTTGTGTGCCAGAGAGCTATGTAAATTTTACTATTGTGACTATTAGAAAATGTTATGATCCGACAAAGCAATGAACTAATAACTTCTGTTTCATTCCTGTTTCCACCCCAATAGGAAAGTAATATTTGAAGACATGGTGTTCTTTTACATCAATTATCAGTTCTGCTGGATATTGTTAAATGTACATTTTAATTATTATACACTCAAAACCATATACTGACTGTAGATTAGTGATAAACTTCAATAAATAAATGTAAGACAGCCAACCTAGAAAGGACAACTCTATTCCTTAGGTTTTAAGGCAGGCTACTAAAATTAATTATTTCATCTGTAAAAAACTATACAGAACACCAGGCTGTGGTTTATGAAAACAGGAAAGAAAAATGACTATGGTTCCTTGTTAAGATGGGAGATTGTTTTATTCAAACTAATGCCAAGACAAGTTACAATAAAAATGCAAATATCTGGAAAGTCATCTTATACAGCCTCTGAATTGTAGCCATGAGAGAGTAATGACACCTTCCTGGTATCACACGTGGGAACATGCTGTTGAGCAGGATCAGCTGTGTGGAGGCAGAAGGTGTAGAAACACCTATTGCAGGAGACAAGGAAAGGAAGATTTGGATCCAATGAGTTGAAACTCTAATTATCCAGCAATCATGTAGTTGTTGCTGACAAAGACTGATTGGTATTCTACTGTGTGAGTTAATATGATATTTGCATACTGTCTGATATTTGTGTATGCACTCATTACAGCAGCTATCCATGTAAGGTATCCATGTTGAGAACAGCTGAAGCACAGTTACCCAGTTTTAGGACTGAAAAACAAATCTGTATTTTCCATCAGTTTAAAATCCAGTTTTCTACTTCTGGTGAAGTGTCCTCAAGGATTTAATTTAATCAAAACTGCTTACAATATAATAGAAATGTCATTTTAGCAGCATAACATAATATTTGAATAAGAAAATAAACAAGTTATATTTCCATAAGGAGCTTATTTCCCTTCTTTAAAAAGGAAAGATGAAGCCTTCATTCCTGAACAGGACCTCTCCCAGGATTTCAATGCTAGCATTTTAAGGGGACCTCATTTTTCAAAAGAGTTGAATGTTTACTCCTTGAATACTAAATCAGCTTAAACTACTTCAAAGCAGAAATAGAAACTTAAGAAAACCTGCATTGTACAAACAGTTCAATCCCATGACTGATAAACTGACTGCAATATATGTTTAGCTTATCTTGCATGAGTGCTTGCATCAAAATTTGGGATAATTGGCACTGCCTTTTTGTAACTAATTTTCATTCACGAGCGGTTTCTATTCAGATGTACTGTGAGAAAAATACGTGCACTAAAAGCAAGGCAAAACCAGAAATGAGTTGTCTTGTAGCCCATATGTTCAGAAAGAAAGGCTTTATCTGAGGGATGTCTTATGTCATTCCCTTTTACTTAACCTGGTAAAACATTTACAGCTGTACTGCTCATCCATTTCCCTCTCAACATCTCCTGTAGATTTATGTCTCTTTCCAACAACCTAAGGAATACTGCAAAGGTTTTTAATGAGTCTAGAGAAACTGTCAGCAAAAAGATTTATTTAACAACATGTTTCTAATTTAAAAATAAGGACATAAAAATGCAGAGGTCTCACAGCAATTACAGTATCTACAGTCATGAGAAGAAATGTCAGAGAAAATAGGCATTTGGCAATATGACCATGAATAGCAATACCAGGACAATGCAGACCATTTCCATTACTCAGTTTAGTAATGAAGGCTAATGGCCATGTCTCTGCTGCCACTGTATGCCAGAGTAATCCTGGAAACAAACAGTGGGGATGCAATTGAAGAGTTACAAACTATAACTGAATATTCAAAAATGAGAGTCACATTAGTAATAAATTCTTGTTAATCACACAATGAGCCATCATGACAGACATTATCACTGTAGAAATTCTTGTTTACCAACCCACTTGAAATGCATGGTCTGGGGTGGTTTTCAGTCACACAGAATACTGTAAGGTAACAAAGGCCTGTACCAAGACCAAACAAAAAATATGGTGCTTTACTAAACCATTTATGTATCATGCAAGTTGGGAACAATGATAGCTACTAATACCAAGCTAACTTTTTCTTCTAAATCAAGGCACTTCCAACAAATTAGGATGGGAATAGATAGATGAGATGTGTTTGTCCTGCACCTCATTGCACCTATGCTGTAGCCAGCCATGGCCTATGTACAAATATTTTGTAAGGAGAGGTACTAAATTTCTAGATAAGTATCAGTCTTTGTAATTAACAATCATTAAGGCACCAAGAAATTGCTTTCCTAAATGCAGGTCCATCACATTATACATATGCAGCTGGAACTGAAGGTCTGTGACAAGGAGGATGTTGGGGTTTGGAATCCTTCTTTTTTTGGTTTCTCTTATCTTAGGGAATTTTTGCCCATACGTTGCTAAGACACCATAACGACTGGATGCTTAGGAGAAACAATAGAAAGACCAGTCGAGAAAAAAACTTGTAAGTAGCTATTCCCTTATTTGGACATTCCCTCTTGAAGGAGGCAGAGATCTCGGGACAGCTGGGCTGGGAAAAGGGAAGGGGAGCAGTAGCTCGCCCTCTTTGCTTCTCAGCATTCAGAAGAGAGGGAAGATGCCATTGCTTGTCACCACTGTGGAGTTTTCCTGGCTCCTGCTGCCTGCCTGCCTCTCCCGGAGCCAGCCCCTGCCAGCCGTGGCTTGGGAGTCGGGCTGCCCTGCCCTGCCGGACCCCTGCTGAAGCTTCGGGGTTTTTGCCTACAAGAAGTCCAGGCTCCATCCCTGCTGGGGCCGTGCCTGCCATCACTGCCAGGGAGAGACAGCCGAGACCTGCGCTACAGCGCCCCCTGCAGCCGAGGAGGAGCCATCGCACCCGTCCTGCCCAACTGCTAACAGGGAGCAAGAAGAGACTGGACTGGGGGTTTGCTCTGTTCTTGTTTGTTGTGGTTGCCATTGTTGTTGTTTGTCTGTCTTTATATATATATATATATATATATATATATATATAGTAGTAAAGAACTGTTATTCCTTTTCCCACAACATTGCCTGAAAGCCCCTTTAATTTCAAAATTATACTAATTCGGAGGGAAGGGGATTACATTTCCTATTCCAAGGGAGGCTCCTGCCTTCCTTAGCAGACACCTGTCCTCAAACTAGGACAGAGGACAAGAATAGGACTCTCATAGGCAGTATACTTTGAATTTCACTAGAAGATACATTAGAGGAGGCTGAAGCAGGCCTTGAAAGCATGTGACCCCTTCAAAATATTCATATAGCTTCTGTCCCATCTTTTTCTTCTCAAGCTGTTGCTAAGGACATGCGATAATGATAAGGTTTGGATCTATTTCTTGGATTTATTTGTTCTACCATAACAAAAGTTTGTACCAGACCATTTTTCTGGGTTTGTCTAATTTCTCCTTATATAATTTCTCCTTATGAATTTATGTTGGTTTTTACAACTATTGCAAGGGTCAAATGGCTGCAGTTTCACTGCACTGAAGAAAAACACAAATATACAGTATGACAGTCCATGTTCTGGAGAGTTATTCCCATACAGCTGAAGACGAGAATATATATAAAGCTACCAGGGGTTAAATGGGAGGACAAGGGCAAACATTCATACAAACCAGCTAGGCACACAGCTCCTGAGGTTCAGCTTATAGTTTTGCTATTAAAAATAAAATAATAAATGCCAAATTAGGCTACATGCCTCTGAAGTGTCCTGTCTTATAACCTAACCTGAGTAGTGGGACCAGCAAGGGAATGTCATTGTCTGTAGTACCAGAGAACTGGAAGGGTGGCAGATCCATCCAAAATGTCTTCTTGGGTATCTCAGACCATCCTGGGCACTTTTACAAAATGGTGTTTGATGCTACTGTTCTAGTTCAGGCCAGCTGGGCAAGCAGCAGAGCAAAGCAGAGCCGGCGAAGAGAGGGTGTCCTCCTATCTCTCCCGGGTGCCTGGTCAGAAATCACTCTCAAGTCACTGCGACTCTTTGCTTTTGCTTTTCCTCAACTTGTTTATTTTGTTTTGCTTTAAGGTCTCTAAGGCAACATCTCTTCCTATGTGTCTGCAATGTGCCCAAGAAGGCTTAAAGCTGTCTAGAATACATATATGCTGCTATAATAGAAATAATGATAGAAAAAATAAATACAAC
The DNA here is from genome assembly GCA_013397795.1 of Orthonyx spaldingii. Classification (NCBI taxonomy): domain Eukaryota; kingdom Metazoa; phylum Chordata; class Aves; order Passeriformes; family Orthonychidae; genus Orthonyx; species Orthonyx spaldingii. Next base: position 1,140,285 of record VZTJ01004576.1, read on the forward strand.
CCTAGCCTTCTGCTTCAACAGTCATTTCCCCAGTACAATATTATTAGCAAAATTAATTCAAAAGCTGGCTGTTCTTTGACTCTCATTTGTTCTGAGTAATGTCTGACAGGTTTTCTATGACCTTGTGCATGCAATGTGGTGTTAACAATTTGATGTGCAGAACTATTTCCTGTAGTAGCAGATTTATCAAACTGTCATGTTGCTGTGTAAAGACACCCTCTTCCAGTCAAACACTGTATTTGGCACAGTATTTACTGCTAAATTAGCAATTGCTAATTGGTTACGATAATATTGTTGATTAAAGAGTCATTTCATTTCATTTCACACGAGCTGCCTACCCATTTCCAACATTCCTGTAGTTGATAGGAAAATTAGAAACACCTTAGAGGCTTATAGATTCAATGCTCTGTCTCAATGCCTGAAATGATCCCCTCTTTAATGAAATGTGAATCCTGCAGGATTAGGAGGTAATGAACTTTGTTGTTGTTCATTTCTCCAGCCTGTTTATAAGGTCTGCACTATGGCTTTTATAATTTATTTGTGCTTTTGTTATCTAAGACTCAAGGTTTTACTGTGTACAGCAGATCTAGCAGATATTTGGGTTTCATTGCTGGCACTTTCAGAATAAACAACTGTCTGCTCTTTCAAGTACTGAAATATCTCTTTGAAGCCCATTGTTAAAGAAATCCTGGAGTAATAGCACATGCCCTAGACAGCATGTCTAACAGGTACTGCCAATATAGTATATTTATACCAATCCTGTGTTAGAAAACAACCATTCCTTGTATTTCATAGCACATAACTCTAACGGTAAATTAATTTTTCATCTCTATATAGGTAATTTTCTGAAGGGCTTTAAACTATAAGCTCTTTCAGCCAGAGTTATATTTATACTTGTCTCCTGTTCTTGACCAAATATTTTTAAAAGACCCCAAACCCTTAACACAATACCATTTTTCATGGTTCATAGATTAATTATCCAACTAGCTAAGATTTACTGTCTCCTCTGGTAGACTTTGCTTGAGTTTTGCAGATGGATGGCAATATAATATCTAAACCACTGAAGTAATCTTAAGAAAAGTGCAGAGAGAGTGGTAAATTAACTGCATACATACATGTTACTTTGAAAGTACGTATACAGGGAAAGGACTTAATTAGAACAATTAGAACTTATATATATTAAGTCATATTTGAGAGACCTGAAGCATGAATCTTTGAAATACACAGACTTTCAATAACAAAACAAAAATATTTCATTCGCAGTCCTTTCATGCCATAGTTCCATTTCTTGTAGATTTTTTAAATTATCTAAAGAGCAGTGTAGTGTACGTGAAACTTCAGAAGGACCTTCACAACAAATGTCAAGAATTTCATAGTAAATGTGCTGTGCTCAAATATACACAGAATTAAAACATTTTATTTCATTATTGCTGTATCCTCTTCCTCTGGAATGATATGGATCATATGCAAATATTCCTTGTAAAACAAAACCTCTTAAATTAAAAGCTTAGAGCAAAAAGAATAATTATTTGTCTTCACTCTCCAAGGCCCAGATGAAGAAGAAATACTTTGCAAGTCAATCATTTTGTGCAGACACCAAAGTGAAATCAAGAAGTAGAGTGAAGCATAAATCACCACCATCAATTCTGATCTTGTTGCAGTCAAAGCCCCCAATGCAAGGTCATTATTGGGGGAAATGAAAAATTTTAGAAGCTGAAGGTCTTGCTTCCAATAAATAAAATTCCCAGATGCATATTGGTCCTTTTCTATTTTTATAGGTAATGACTGGCATAATAGATGGCTGCCACCAGCAGTCCATGAAGGATTTTGAGGGATAGTTTAGTTTCAGTGCTTTTGTCTGATCATACTTATATTAACCAGCTCTGCCAAACCCTAGCATCTCAGGCAGGCAAAGTTAAGCCTGTTTCTGCAAAAAAAATTCAAAATCATTCTGAGCAAAACAGTGGCCATTGAAATGGCCACTGAAGTAAGGAGGGCCAAAAGGCTACCTGTGACTTGCAGAGGAACTTAGGAAACAAGAAGAAACTTTATGACCTTTGGAAGAAGCAGCAGACAACTGAGGAGGACTGCAAGGGTATCATTAAATTATTCAGGGAGAAAATTAGAAGGGCCAAAACCCAATTAGAATTTAGACTGGCTACTGCCAGAAAAGATGACAAAATATATGTCTATAAACACAACAACAAAAGGAAGGCTAAGGAAAATCCTCATCCGTTCTTGGAACCATAGTGACAAAGAATGAGGAAAAGGATGAGTCGTGTAATGCCTCAGTCTTTAATATTTGTCCAGGTACCCAGCAACCTGTTCTGGAAAAAAGTGATGGGGAGTAGAATGAAGCTCCCATAATCCAAGAGGAAATGGTCAGAGACCTGATACACCACTTAGACATACAAAAGTCTGCAGGGCCAGATGTGGTTCACACATAGATACTCAGGGAATCTGAGTGGAAATGCTCACTGAGACACATTCCTTCATTTATCAGTAGTCCTGGCTAACCAGGGAGGTCCCAGGTGTTTGGAAGTTAGCAAATATGTTGTCCATCTACAAGTAGGGCTGGAAGGAGGATCTGGATAACTACAGGCCTGTCAACCTGACCTCCATGCTGGGGAAGGTCATGGAGCACATCATCTTGAGTATTGTCATGCAGCACGTACAGGACAGCCAGGGGATCAGGCCTAGCCAGCCTGGGTTTGTGAAAGTCAGGTCCTGCTTGACCTGCCTAATTTCCCTCTATGATAAAGGCATCTGCTTAGTGATGCAGAGCTAGAGGTTGGGGGTAGAGTGGCTGGAAAGCTGCCTGCTGGAAAGCTGCCTGCTGGAAAGCTCCCTGCTGGAAAAGGACCTGGGGGTGCTGGTGACAGCAGCTGAACATGAGCCAGTGTGTGCCCAGGTGGTCAAGAAGGCCAATGGCATCCTGGATCAGCAACAGTGTGGCCAGCAGGACCAGGGCAGTGATTGTCCCTCTGTACTCGGCACTGGTGAGGCCACACCTCAACTCCTGTGTTCAGTTCTGAGCCCCTTACTGCAAGAAGGACACTGAAATGCTGGAGTGTGTCCAGAGAAGGACAACAAAGCTGGTAAAGAGTCTGGAGTACAAATTTTATGAGAACCAGATGTGGGAGCTGGGGTTGTTTAGCCTGGAGAAAAGGAGGCTGGAGAAGGAACATTATTACTCTCTACAAGCACCTTAAAGGAGGCTATAGCAAGGTGGGGGTCAGTCTCCTCTCAAAAGTCACACATGACAGAATGAGAAGAAATGGTTTCCAGTTGCACCAGGGAAGGTTTAGTTTGAACATTAGGAAAAAACTTTTTCACTGAAAGGGTGGCCTAAGCATTGGAACTGTCTGCCCAGGGAAGTAGTGAAGGATACCATCCCTGAAGGTATTTAAAAGACACATAGCTGTGTCACCTGGGGACATGGTTTAGTAGTGGACTTCACAGTGCCATGTTAACAGTTGGACTCTATAACCTTATGGGTCTTTTCCAAGCTTAATTATTCTGTGACTCTGTGAAAGAGATCAGAAGGAATTTAATACAGTAGTCTGGTATTTAATGAAGGTGGGATTGTATGTTTGAATAAAGCATTGAAGAAAGGTGAAGCTATGTTACAGCTCTGGAGCTGCCGTGTACTGAATGGGTAAAGAGAATGAAGGCTTTCAAGGTTAAGGGTTGTCTTGTCACAGGTGTCATATTGCTCTGTACCTTTTTTTGGTCCTAGCCTATAAAAGTACTGTGATGTCAGTATTTACGTAGGACAGTAAAACAGATATAAGATCACATCACATTCATATAGCTAAGTAGTAATAAATGAGAAGAGAAAAAACCAGTGTTGTCATAGTCACTTCAGCTTTTCCCAGTCTAAAGCTGCCAGTATATTTTAAAGGCTTTTTTTTTTCGCTGTAACAAAAGAAAAATCATTTAATGATGCTAAAATTTTGCCATTTGACAGACTGGCTGATCCAAGGTACACTCAGCTATGACAGCTTCTCAGCAGACACCACAAACACCTTTTTAGCTGAAGCTGGAAGGATATTTAATATCCAAGTTTTTTAAAGCACTAACAAGACCCTGAGACAATTCACAGATATCAGTACACAGAATAAATAAAGCAATGTATAGATCCATCCTTCTTTACATACTCTGATATTTAGATACTTGCACAGAGTTTCATCACAGATCTGAAAAACAGCTCCTGAGTGAGTCTAGACTTAAGCATAGAACAACATGAACAGTAGAGCTCTGTTTCAAAAGACTTATCTGTTATAGAGAAAGGAACGCAATGATTCATCAACTCACCACAGACAGAGCTGCAAAAGTGAGCTGTTGGAATGCTCAGTGAAGGAGATACTCTGAAGAACACCTGCAGAACTACAAAATATGGTATGGAGAACGTGTGGTATCAGGAATTCAGTGATTAGATGAGGGTCGTCATGATGCATTAAAAAAAAAAAAGTTATTATTTGTAGCATGAATTTACTGCAGCTTAGTTTCCTCATCAGTGAATGCTACTAGAGGTAGCTTCCTACAGTCCTGTAGGGACCAAAGGCAAGCTGCCTAAAGCTTTGACATGGCCATTTCAACGTTTGTTAAATACTTCATTCACATTCAGGAATGCACTCTCACAACTTTCTTTAATACAGGTCCCTGCATCTGTGTCTTCTGGAGCTCTACAAGCCTGGATATATTGCTCACTTTAAACAGGTGCTCCGTTCTAAGTCTGTGGCAGGATGCTCTCAAATTTATTTTTTGTGCTTTTAAATCCCATAACATAAAAAAAAGACCTGGACACATACTCTACTATTAATAATAGGAAGATGGGATATTTCTTGTATAAAGTTGTCTTTTTTCAAGTTAGCTTTCTGTCTGCATTTCTTAAAAAAATGTGTGTTCTCTGGATGAAAATATCATCAGATACAGGAGACTGCCCTAATTAGGCAGCTTAACTATTACAATGTAATATCATGACACAATATATTTGGCATTTATAAGCCTTGAATGCCAGGCTAAAATGATGGCATACTTGTTTCCAGAACTTTCATTGCAGCCAAAAGTTATTCTGATTTTCTCCTAAAAAGAATTTTGCCAAATACTTGTGTTGTTGGCATTTTCCAATGTGGTTTCTGGTTTTGGTTGTTTTATTCTCATAAGTCCAGTTTTCTAAGCTACTGTCCATCCCTCCTACTCCTCATGGGTGATCTGCACATGCAAGCACTGGCCTCAACATGCCCTTAGCTTGCAAGAAAATTTCACAATTGGACTACTGCAAGTGCAAGTATGTTAAAGCAAATAAACTGTCATGTAACCAAAAGTTGTTATATTGCTAAAGTTGTGGAACCCTCTGTTTGATTTCCAAAGCTGATTGGCTAACCTACATGAACCATCCTTGGGAAGATACTTGTGTTATAAATATAAGGTATTGATATTATGCTCATACCTCAGTGACGACATTGCAATAAATTTTTTGCAGTTACAGGCTTTAAATACAGAATGGCAAACAGACAAATGTCCCTGGGGGGCTTTTAAGAAGCAGAAACCTTAATGAGCTCATCACTTACAAAAACTGAATACCTGCCTGGGGACAGACAATGTGAATGGTAGAGGAACCATGTGGTTATGTTTCTCTTCAAGCTTAGCATCCAGCTAAGCTCATCTTGTGTCTGCTCTTGCACAATGCAACGTGCACTCAAGCAAGACTGAGCTATACACACTATATTAACCTAAGGTGATATTCTGTTTTCTAGTCATTCCTGTAAGGGATGAGAATGAATCCTGCTCAAACAAAACAGGTTCTCTTATTTTGCAGTTGTTTATCCTATTTAGTCTTTAACTGCATATGGCTTTTAGAAATCTGAAGTGCTTCTGCAGAAACTAAGCAAGTGGGTAGTGTTTGGTTTGTAATATTTAATCATGTCTGGTCAGAAATACCATGTCCACTAAACCACTGATTTTATCACCCCTCAAAACCTATAAATGCAGAATACTGTCATTTTGGAGCTTAATTCTTCATCAGAATCAGATTATTCTTTTCTTAGTGGCTTCTGGGAAGTATTTATAAGCCCTTACACATATAAAACTAAAAATATGCATGTGTGTCTTTCTGTTAAACAACTTATTAAATGTCTGTGACAAAAACTGTTTTAATCTGGAATGTTTCAGGTGTCTTCCAGTCTTCCTTATAAATCCATTTGTCCTCACAAATAGGATATGTTTTATAGCTTGTTCTGTGAGCATTGAGCTAAGTCTTTCAAGAATTTGGATAGAAGTTCCTCCAAGGGCCAGTTTAGGCTACATGATGAGAATTGTTTTTGTTTTCCTTTCTTTTTAATTTCTGCTCAGCTATCCAGGGACTCAATAAGTCACTTTCTCCATGAGATGTTCAGGATGGTGCAGTCAAAATTGAGATATGAGGGAAGAAATTTTTTCCCCTAGTAAATAGACTCTGGAAAGGAAAGTTTGTCTCCTACAGAAAATAGGTGATGGTCTTATGACATCAATGCAAAATCCCTGCTGTGTTCAGCCTCTAAGCCAGGTCAAAAAAAGAGGAATCACCCTTGCCCAAGCTGCTATGCATTAAAGAAAAAAAATGTGACTGCACAGAATACGTCTTGGTTGTGTATTCTCTGGATGAAAATCTCACCTGATACAGGGGACTGCCCTAATTAGGCAATTTAACTACACATTCTCCTGTTGTCTACTGGCCTCTTATCACAGTTAAGCCCTAGTTAGGCATCTCACCACTGCTCAGCCTCACTGTGTGATACCTACCCTCCCTGGGGGCTGACATCAGCCAAAAAAAACTGGTGTCTCGTCTCCTGGTTAAATCACCATACAGTCAGCATCCTACAGACACTTCAAGCATCTAGGAGCAAACGCATGGTCACTGGCTCCCCAGCTTCGTGCTGGGTGATGCAGGAGTGCTCTAGGCAAGGCTAGGCAGAGTTCATAACTATGGTCAAGTGTCCTGCAGAGACATAAACAGTCTGGCATTTTCGCAACATTGCTGTAAGGTTATATGGTGTAATTTTAAATTGGACTCTGTCTACAAAAAGAACCACGTCTGCTGATCAAGAAAGGGAGAAAAGGAAAAGATACATGGGAGGGAACAATCTACCAAATGGGCACATGAACACCACTGTAAGCACAAATATGCATTTCAGAGAAAATAAAAGCTTTATTTCATGTTAATACTGTGGTCTGTTTCTCCAACAGCTTTCTTTGTGGCTTCTTGGGTTTACAGCAATATTGCATGTAGCCTTTTTTTTCTATTTTTTTCCTCCCCATCTTTCCTATTCTCTTAGCCTTCAAGCTCCCTTTACAACCATTTCAATTATGTGCTGCAGCTAGAGACCTGAGCGATCAGTGGCTAACAACCATGAGAGCTGATTTCACATAACCTAGGCAAAAGTCCAGCATGTGACTCAGAAGCAGTCATTCTGCCAGAGTTCATGACCTGCAGGAGCTCACTGTGGCTCCACTACTTATACCTACAGCTCTCCAGTTATTACGGGGCTGAAGGCTGTACTCCAGGACAGGACAAATAGGCTGAAACTGGTCTCCCTTCATCCTACTTAGAGCTAAATGGAATAAACCAGCAGAGCTGGAGTAAATGAGCCATGGCAAAACTGATCTTAACCTCCACCCCCCTGATTTGGCAGCCAGGCACTAGCGCAGGAGACAAGATAATTCCAGTCAGCTCCAGCAGGCTCTGTAATGCAATTTGACAAATCAAATAGATAGCTTTTATTAACGTAACTAAATGAATTATTGCAAATGGGAGATGTGGACATTGATCTGTCTTCATATATGCATTCTGCTTTGGGGGAGGGGAGATAGCCTTTAAATTCAAGCTGCTGCTGCCTGAGGTAGGAAGTCGCTGTAATGAATCTGTTCTGCAGTTTCCATATCCCCAAACTGCCCATTTAACACCAATACCAATAAAGATAAAAGGGAAGTACAGAGGAGTACTATGCATACAGAGCTATCAGTGTTCATACTTGGACATACAAGTGACAATTCGGGGCCAGATTTTCCTAAATATGAATGTCTGTTTTGATTTTCTGGTGATGGAATGGGACTAACAAGGCTTGTTCAAGGCTACGATACCAATGAAAGACAAGGATACCCTGACTGCATTCCCTAATAACTCTTCCTACATAAACTGCTGAGATAATGTATTTCACAGCACATATGGGGCAAATACACAGATAGCTTTCTCAATGAAATCATCCAAGTCCAGGTCTCTCAAATCAAGCAAATAAATTCAGAACCTAAAGAAACATTAATCTTCCTGCCCTCTTATCAGGGCTGTGGTGGAAGAACATCCATGGGATGTTCATGGGAACATCCTGGGAAAAACCTGGATATTTGATTTGAAACTGTACTTTCTTATGCCTTCATATTTTCAAAAGTTATCTCAGAGAAAGCTAGAGGGTGATTTGTATTCTTCCTCTCCTCTCTTGTCTGTATCCAAAGCTAAAATCCCACTGTGCAGATGCCAATCATACCTGTGCTGGCTGAAGCATAGTATGGAAGACCTCCCAGCACTGGCAAATAAAGCAAAATAGTATAAGCAGAGCAAAGACTGATTTAGCAAGCAGTAGAGGAAGTCTTCTTGGAACCATTTAATGGGATGAACTTCTGGGAAAGAAGATTAAGTAACTCTTGCCTTCGTATAGATATCACTTTCAAGATAGCAACATATTTTGCTGAGCCACTGACCTGAACATGTCAGATTCTCTCAAGTGGTTCAGCTGGGATGGTTCAGCTTTCTACATTCTACAAAGTGGGGATGTATTTCCTTTCGTCACCACACGGTAAAACATTCGTTCTATTCAGGTGTGCAAAAATATTTGGGTTTAGGGTTTTTGGAGGGTTTTTTATTCTTACCTTACAGAGAGTTTTGGTTTGGTTTTATTTAGTTAATTTGGCTAACAGTGAGTAGTTGATTTAAAATACTTCTGGAAATTTTTAAAGTATGTATTCAAGGCTTTTAAAAAACCATTCTCCTAACATCATAGTGGAAGAGTGTTAAAGAAAACTTCAAGTATGCCATACACAAACAAAGTCTGTGTCTCACAAGTATTAGGGAAAAGTGTGACTGGGATTGCAATAATAGCTTAGATGTCTTTAGTAAAAGGTGTTTGATTTGAAGGTATCTAATGCATCAGCTCATTGTCACAAGGAATACTGTCTATACACCAGAACAGAAACCCACATTTTTACCAGTTTGGGAAGTTGTGGGCAACAAGGGTGCACCTAAAGGTCTTCCATAATGTTTTACCAATGCTAGCTGCTTCCACAGCTTTTTACCCTTTTAAAGACAGAAATCCTGGTTGCAGAGACAGGGAACATCATAACTATCACAAAGCAAATCCTCTCAGTCTAGAGAGACCATTAGTACTACATAGTCTCCATCGGCCTTCAGGTTTCAGATAGTTTCAGTAGGAAATTGTGCAGAAAGCATAAGTATCAGGTAAGTCTCTGACAAGAAAGCATTAGTTTCCCTCCCTCTTTTTTTGCCTTTCAGTGGAAGGATATTACAACGAACACTAAAATGCAGACTTTTCAGGATTATAGCGGGAGACAATTCAGAACTCTCAAAGTGGGTCTGTGAAACAAACCTTAGGGTTGTCCTGCTTCCCGTTTTGCATTTCTGATACAGTGATAAGAGTTCTGTCACCTAGGCAAAGGTACACTCTCCCAATTTAGAGAAATATGTGACCATTACTTTGCAGTTGCAGCTTCTTTTTCCAGAATGAGTTCTTGATATCTGTTTGCTGATCCAATATACCGTGATATAATACACCAGAGACCTTGGATTACTTCTGACTTCATCTCTGCCTTGTGTTCTATAAAGATGCCTGTTCCCTCAAGAACAGTGTTTACAGACCTTCCTAAAACATTGCTGGGCAAATTGCACAGCCTCTCAAATTTAATTAACTGTTCAAGTCAGCATATCTCAAATTAGTTTCTAAAAGGGACCTGGGGCAAACACGGAAGAGATGAATGACAGTGTTGCTTCCTGCAGTAAGTCATCAGTGTGTACAGCTCAAACAATCCCAGCTCAGGCTGATGGTACACTACAAATTCACTATTGCTAGGAAAGGTATGAAGGAAAAATTAGAAAAAGAATGTGATACTCAAGCACTACTACTGTTTGTTGTGGAAATAGGAATAAAACTATGGATCCATCCTCTTCCATCCATGCTTTCCTTTTGGAAAGCTGCTGTTTTAGGCACAGAGGCCGGGATCTTGGGGTATCTTCATGTCCCAGAAGAATGCTGAGCAGCCATTGAGCAAGACCACAGAAAGAGGGGTCCCAGCAGCATTTATTCTAAAACATGAAAATGGAGTTTGCTAGAGCTGACTTTGACTAAGAAATCCAAGAGACCACTTGTTCAAGGCTACGATACCTTGTATAGTATACGATACCTTGTATAGTATAGAGATTTTTTGCATTTCCAAGTGCTGAAAGATCAAGCAAGCAGTAAGGCTTTGTCTGAATTGACAATTGCATCTGAGTAAAGAGAATTAGGTGCTGTCTGCTTTGAGCTTTGTCTAATACAAGAGCCTGAAAGAGTGAAAGCATGGATAAACTGGACCTGCAAGGCTTTAGATGCCTCTCTGATCTGTGGTGACAGGAGATTACTTCCTAAAACATTTATAGTGTTTTATGGCAGCAAATCATTTGTTTTTCTTTGTGCTACTGAATTTAATAAAAGAGTTCTAATCTAATGCTGCATGATGTGGATGGATATTTTTTCCCCCTCACAACAAAAGCATTACTTCAGCAATAAATTGCATGGAAGATAGTAGTTTTGATGACCTGTTTACTTGGAAAAATGCAAAAAGTAACACCTAAGATTTTATTGGCTCTTGATGCCAGTTAGACTGAAAGAGTGAAAGGAATTGCTCTGGCTTTATTAGCAATCTTTATTACTCAAAGCATGAGAAATTGGGAGAGGAGAAAAGCACTAATCTATATTTTCATTGGTTTACAGGTTCCCTTGGGATGAAAGCATGCATGTGTATTTTCAGTGAAAATCCAGGGTTGAGTTCACTGCTGTGCCTAGGGAGGCAGCATCTGGATACCTTTATTCCACTGTGTTCTTTCCTCTTGCTCACTTTTTCCCTCTGTAAATAGCATTTACCATAAAAGTTTGCAATTTGCACTTGTTTTCTTGTTTTATGTTTTACTATGTATCACTAATAGTTTAATAAGGCATTAAAGCATATTACTCTTAATATTTAAGCTTCTGGTCCTGTCTTACCTAATGGGTTTAGGAACTCTTCCAAGCATCTGTACTCTGCTGCCCAAGGCCTCATTGACTCCTGAATACCTGTAACAGCAAGAGTCAGGCACACATCCTTCCTGCCCTCCACTGTGCACAGTTTCCACAGAGAAAAGCAAATTGCTCAGGACAGACAAGTGCCGTGACATACCCTTGTCCTAGTCCCATTCCAGATGGCTGAGGACCCTGTACTCTGGGATGTACTTAGCACATAGCCACCACTCAGTGGTGGTGAGAAAAGGGATGTGTTCATTGGCTTTAATGCAAACAGCACATCCTTAAACAATCTGTCCTTTGAAGTGGGGGATTTGTTTTCCTTAAGAACCTGCAGCCATTTTACATCTACCCAAAGCTTTTGGAGTGTCAGCTGGTGATGTGCCAGGCCTTCCATTTCCTTTGAATCATTTCTTCTTATACAACTGAAAGTGCCATTTATGTCCAGTACCTCTCTGACTCTCAGACCTTAGCGAAACCACTCTTAGCAAACTAAAGGCTAAAAGAACATTGCACTTGTTTGGCTTGTCCCCCTGCCAGCTGTGGCTCCTTGACCATTGTAAACACAAGTTTCACTCCATATCAGAACTACCTTGTAGCTTTCTAACCAGTCAAGCAGTGTGGTGAGCAGCAAAGCATTGGTGTTTTGCTGTCCAAACTAGTGAGATCCAGCTGAAATCCAAGGTTACCAATACAAAATCTGTTTTCTACCACAAAAAAAAAAAAAAAAAGGCCTAATATAGTCTGTGTTCACTAATTGGTTTAAGAGTTTATCTGTGAGTTTCACACAGAAATATAAAAAAACCTCACACATCTGCTGGGCAAATATCCTTCCAGACATCTGGAAGTCTGCCCACTTACAACTATTTTCATGGAAATTAGCAGATGTGATTTGGGCCTAGCAGTGCTGAGGGGCTCTGGTTTCTGTTAGGGATGTCAAACCTGACAGGGACGGTGCAGAACCTGTCAGCAGAAGATGACAGTGGGTCTATGAGCTGTCACGTACAATTTTTGCAATTAAAGAGGCCCAAGTCTATTTAGAAGTATAAAAGGCTCTTCACAGGACACAAGTCAGTTGTCTCCATTGTGTGTCCTGCAGAAGAGAAAGCATCTGAGGGGCAAGAGAGTGGTCTGAGGTTTGGGTCTCTGCAGCACGGAGTTCCAGAGACACTCTGTATAGATGAAGAGAGCACCTTAGAAAAGCTGTTATTTTCCATTGAGAAGCAGAAAAAAGCAACCCAGAGGCTGTTTCAATGTGAGAGAAACCAGCATAGCTTCTGTACTGTTAGAATCAAAATGCTGCCCTGGGAGACTTAGGGTCAGTGTGAAATCACATTGAAGCAGAGCCAGCAGAGAGGAGTATCCCAGTAACTCACCCTAGATAACCAGAAAAATGATGGATGCTGCACTGACCACATGTTTCCAAAGAATAGTAGTGTCACTACGGCAAGCACTTGTTCTGCCTCAGCTCTCAAAGAGCAACACAGTTAGCTCCAGGGAAAGCAGTCACTCCTTGGTGCAGCTCCATTAGGTAAAATACCTGGAAACACCTGGAACAACAGAAGTGTTTCTTTTCTTTTTACTTACATTTCTATGCCTAGATTTATGTTTGTCAGATAGTCACAAGGTAAGAGAGGCTTAAAATGCTTCAGTGTTTGTACCAAATAAATAAACAGAATTATATTCTTGGGCAAAATTTTTCCACTCATCTGCCTTTCAAACTGTTGGCATTACTCCCAAGGAGGGGTCTAGACATAGATCTGGTAATAGTACTTCATTTGTAATGTATTGCTGCAAATATGAGGTCATCTTCATGTATTCAGAGCTCTAACTAAGCTTCACCAACTTTGAATAAGCCTATTTTGAACAAAATGATGATATGCAGAGACGTTTCAGATAGTCTAAACAAACAGGTATGATAACAGAAGCAATTCAGATGCACCTTTACAGTCAAAGACTAAGCTAACTAAACCTGCTGCTGGGGTAGGGTTGCTTTCAGCAGTCGTCCTACCTCTAAATCAAAATGTTCTTCTGTTATTCCCAGAGGTAAACGAAGTGCTGTTACCCAAGAAGCAAGACTAGGCAGGGGATGAGGACCCACAGAAGAAACAGTGGGATGGAGCAGTCCAGATGGTCAAGTGGAGCAGTAGAGCTTGTAGCAGACAAAAAAAAAAACAACTTGATGAAAGCTCCAAGTGTTTGTCTGCAATACTGAGACATAAGACGTAGACATACCAGTCAGGTCATAGAATCCTAACACCATATGATCATGGAATTGTTTGGGTGGGCAGTGACCTTTAAAAGCCATCTAATCCAAACCCTTGCAGTAAGCAGGGACACCTTCAACTCCATCAGGTTGCTCAAAGCCTCATCCAGTCTGACCTTGAATATTGCCAGGGATGGGGCAACCACCACCTCTGTGGGTAACCTGTTCTAGGGTTTCACCATCCCTCATCATAAAAAATTTCTTCCTTATATGTAGCCCCTTGGATTTCTCTTAAATTCAGTTGAGGAAGAGGCTGTTTCAACAAGCTGAGGGTTAAACTCAACTCACTAAAGCTCCTCTCCCAAAGGCTGGAATTGTAAATGTTGTTGTCTCTCTGATTCATTCTGTTGGTGCTATTCACAATACCATCACTCATTACACTGACATAGTGCAACCACCTCAACATCATCAACTTAGAATAAAAACTCTGAAGGATGGAAACAAAGTTGAAAAATTAGTCCTTATAAAGAGACCATTATGATAAAACTCAATGATTAAAGTAGAGCAAATGTATTTGAGAATATAGAAAGATTCAACTATGATCAGTCAGTGGGAATATTTATACTGGAACAAGGGCACTTCGATGGACTATGGCTGCTACCACGCTCAAGTAGTATCTGCAGTTCATCACACTAAATTCATTTACAGACCTAATGGACAGCACCATTGCCATGGGCACACAGATCTGAGTGAAAGGAATACAAATCTGAGAGGGTCCAACGTGCTTCAAACAAATGCTCTTCTGAAACCCCACAAATAGGGCACAAGGGTCTAAGTAATCTTAGATTTGTGGGTCCTTGGACTGATTTCCTATTACTGGGTCTACTCTTGAATATATGGGAGGATGAATGAAAGGAAAAGGGATTCATTTATAAAGACCTTGTTGGTAACTCATTTCCAGACTCCCTAATATAATGAGGTGCCAACTGCCAGGCTTTCATATCATTCTATCTTGTTACTCCCCAGGCTTAAACTCCTGAACCTTTAAGTAGCCTGCATTCACTTCAACCATTCACTTCAGAACAAGCAGGTGTTTCACTATTCCTTATAGCATGTGTGCTTCTTAGAATGCTAGGATTAACTTCACTGTCAGTGTACAAAAGCCAAATGCTTTTCCCAAAGCCTACGTGAGCCACCTTTACTGAAATGGCATATATGTGCATCCCATCACTCTGTCAGATTGAGCAGAGGGGATTAAGTACACCCATTTGATAACATCCATCCAGCCAATATAATAATGCCATTTATTATGCTGTAGTACAAAGCTCCTGAATTACTTCGGAATACACAGTCACAACTCACAAGGGAAAAATGCATAAAGGTATTTTACTTTTAGCTCTCCAGTCTGCTTTCCATTTCCTTTACACTAAGGTTTATGCCCTCTTTTATAGAGAACTATGTACATGTATCTTTGCAATAAATAATCCAATCCAACACACAACACCAACATACAACACTATCATAATGTGGAGAATACAATATTTCTCAAGCTTATCCTGCTAAAATTGAGGTTTCTATGCAGTCATAATGGTGAAATTATTTTGTAAACAAATACGTCTCCCAAATATTTATTAGGCAATCTTTCATCCTTAGTATCAAACACATGTCAGACATACAACTCACATTTTCCTTGAAAATAAAGGTGTCTAAGGTTTCTTGCATTCATCTTACAGGGCTATTTTTCATATTTAGTGATTTACCCCATTTTCAACTAGCAATTTGTCTCTCACATCAGCTTATCTGAAGGTCAAACATTAAACGTAAAACTAGTATTTAATCCTGATAACTTTTAAATATTTGCAGATAATTATTGCATTTCTCCAGGTCCCAGCATTATTTTCCAAGCTACCAATGTTTAACTCTCTGGCTTTCCCTCAAGATCAATGCTCCTTGTCCACAACTAGAAGCCTCAATTCTGCTAAAATACTACTGTTAGCATTTCAATCCAAAATGTTAATGTTATCACTAGTTATAGAAATAAGGAATTTATTAATATTCCATTCATGATCAAAACACAATTTTGTATTATATCATATTCTAACTTGTAAAACCATGGGACTTCATCAATTTGTACTCAGCAAGTACCACTATAGTTGTTTTATTTTCTTGTTAAAAGAAATGTGGCAACTCTTGAATATTCTAGACTGCAAGAAGGACAATACAGCTCTGGTTTTTGTGTCTAGTACCCTTAGCATGAATAAATCTGATCATATGTAGAAAACAAATTTTTAAAGTTTATTTCTTAACAGTAAAAAAAAATCATGTGGTTTCATATATAGTTTATATATATCTATATACATATATATGCACACACATATATGTATGCCCTGTAATTTTCCTCTGTGTGAATAATTCACTCCACACTGATCAGCAGGCTTTTGTGCTCCAGTAGCAACAGCTCCTGTCATTAAGATTTAGGTTGCATGGGGCACTTGTAATGGAATTATAAAATCTATTTCTAAAAGAATGATTGATTCAATTCATTACCAGCTTTCAGTATACAATAAAAACTTTCTGAACCTTAGAAAAACAAGTCATGAGGCAAATCCAAGTGATAATAAATCACCTGTATAAAAGTTAGCAAAATGGACTCAAGACGCAAAATTCACTATGCATGGCCACAGTGAATGCTGTATAAATAAAACTTGTTTTCTTTTTCACTAGGTAGCAATTCAAGGAGTTAAAACAATTCAGTGTAGTAGAAAATGGGTAAAAGCTGGCTGTAGCAGAGTGCACAGTAAAGATCCTTATTGACTGATTAGCAATTTGTTTCTACAAACACTGCACAGCAGTTGCCCTACTTTGCAGCAGGCTATTAGAGCCTAATGAAAAATGTGCATTTTTACTAGAGTTAATGGTCTTGAACATAAGCCCTGTGCTTCTACGAGGCTTTATTCTGTTCTTAAATTATGGATTCATGCCTGTCATTAGAGCTATTGTCCCTTGTTTGTACAATATATGCACATTACATAGTTTTGTATTAACGGTGTGACTCCAGTGAACATGAGGAACAAAACCCATCACTCTCAGATGGCAAAGGCACTGTCCTGTGAGAAGAAGCAGCAAGACTGTCAGCAGATGGACTGATGCCTGAAAAGCACATTTAGCTGGGTGTTTCCTGATTTTGACATTTCAGGCTCTCACTGAACTTAAAAACTTCAGCACAGGGAGTGGTCTGCTGTACCTGGCAGCTGAAGTTACAAGAAATAGCCCTGTAGATGAAGTTCTGGATTAATCAGAGACCAGGGCACTGGCTGGGGATTCCACTGCCTGGGAGAGCACAGAGCTGTGCAAGGTGCAGGCACCACAGCAGGGAGAGTGGGGCAGTGTCACAGGGCAACCTCTCTGCTCTTATCAGGCATGGAGAACAGGGTGCCAGCACAACCAACAGCTGACCCTGTTGTACAAATCCACAGTAGCAAAAACCCAAGGGTAATATAAATGGGCAAGAAAAACAAAAGAGGTACTATTTTACTTTTTAACAGAGGATAACAGGAGCTTTCCCCTTCCCACTCTGGGGATAGAGTTGAGAACTGGAGCCACAAACAGGTTAAAATCATGGGTTGAGATAAAAACAATTTACTGGAAACAGCAATGAGGTAAGAAAAATGAGCAGAAACAGCAACAGTATCAATTTTAAAAGGTATAAGACAAAGAAATTATTTACATGGAAAGTGAAATAGTACTGGACCATTTTGCTCACCATGGTTTTTTCCCTCAACTGGAAAGGAGAGAGTCCCTTACTCCCATTCCTGTCTCCCTTATTCCTGCCCCTGGCAAATGACATGATACGGTATTAGCACCTGGCCATGCTTCCCTCCAGCTCTGTAAAAAATTAACTCCATCCTGGCCGAAACTAGAACAATCAGTCATTGCCTATTTCTAGGTATGCCTTAGTAAGTATACACTGGGCTGATTTTTTGCGTGGAGCTGTATGTTTTGCTTCATGTTATTTCATATCTAATTTGCAGTTATGTTAGGCTGCAGACTAAATTTTGTGTTTACATGAGTATGTGGACACATATGAATGTGTGTACACACGTTGTATGGTTTGTGATTACAGCCAGTTATTTACCTGATCTGGTTTCATAGGCATTGGAGACAGTGTTCACAGATATCTGTGGTCTACATACGTGTACTTATGCCTGACTGTGAGATCTGCTTTTATTTTCCTTCTGCTTTCTTTACTGCAATGTCTAGTTCTTATCCAGTTCTGGTTCATAAAGTGGAATTCCCAGAACCTATTATCTTAAATAATAATAGAACTGTCTGTTTTCCTCCATTTCTTCTTTCTGATCATCCTTAGGGATGATTTTGGGACTGTTCTTTATTTTCTTTTCTCTGTTTATTCATTTTGCTATCTACTTCTTCAGCTGAAACAGGGCTTGTGATGATAATGACAGCAACAACAGCAGAATTGAATGTGGTGATTTTTTTGTGCTCTTAAAATTTTGCTTCCTGCAAAAAATAGTTATTGATTGTTCATCAAGTTATCTGCTGCAACACATTATTTATATCCACTCCAGTTCAGACTTTTGGGAGAGAATTATGTGGCTGTTGATGTGAACAAGTGCTCTGTATATGGAATGTTATTTTTTGATTGCTAAGTTTCCTATAAGAAAATCTATTATTAACTTCTTGATTCTTGTGGCTTTTGTCAAGAATCAAAAATTTCTAAAGTTATTCTCAATTAAAGAAATATGTTTTCTTAAAATAAAAAACACATAAAATGAAAAGCATGTTCTCACCGTGTCTGAACACACTGAGTACCTCTAACAGTTTCATGATTACCATCATGTAGTTATCTGCCCATAAACACAGTCCATGTACTCTAAGTTTGCACATTACAGAACAAACATCAACACCTGTTGATATCGCATCTCCTTGAGTCCTTGCGTGTGTGGAAACATCCAAAACATCCTTTCAACCTAAAATTTTCTCAAGCCTCCTGAAAGTGATGAGCAGTGGTGGCTAAACTGTAATCAGATAATTAGTAGTCCAAGGACTACTAACAAGATATACTGAGTAGTGTAGTGTAGTAACTTGTCAGTTCTCCATCAGTGAGCCACACATGTTTTGCAGGGTTTATAATAACTTGTTGGCCTGGGAACTTGAGCTTCAAGGCAAGGTCATTTATACAGAACACAAAAATCCCTGGGCCATTCCAGTGCACACTGAAAATACAGCCTCCTCAGATCTCTGCATGGGCACTGTTCACTTGCAGTACAGGGGGCTACTGCTTTGTTTCCAATAATTATACACTATTCATAATAAAGAAAATATAGCAATTTTCCCCCTAAAGCTAGGATCCCCAAAAGTCTCAAATTCTCAGTCTTCTCATCCTGCTGCTCAGCATGTTCCCACTGCTTCAGATTCCACTCGCAGCAGTAATGGCTGGATATTGTTTTCAGCAAGAGCCTATGCAAATATCATGTCTTAAAAACACACTGCAGGCACTTCACAATCAATCACATTAACTGAAAATAAAAATTACATTGAGAGTACTGATTTATTCATTCATATTGCCTAAGTATCACCTAGTACAGTGTTTCTCCATCTCTTTTAATCTCTTTTAATTAGAAGGACGACAGATCTTTATGAAAATTGCATAGGCCAGCTTATGCTATGCTCTCTCTGTAGTTTTTGTTTACAACCAAATGGAAATTAGATTTACATTTTAAAGGTCATAGGTTGCCTACTTGCAGATAAGAGTCCATGTATGGAAACATGTAGACCATTTTATTAGTTCAGTCATGTTGCAGACTGCCTGACAAGGTCTCATACAGTTTATTAAACACCAACCCATGGTCTTCATAGGCATGAATAAAAAATTCGTTACGGGTTTAAGTTATTTGTGATAAGAACACAGGCACAGAGGTCTGGCACATACCGGCAAGACTACAAAAAACAACACATCGTTGGAATATAAAACATACATTAGGCACAAGCATGAGTCAACATCTAAATTTGGGGATGGCAGGAATTAGGACATGATGAAGGCATGTCAGTTGTCCCTGATTTTTAGAACCAGCTACAGAGGTTGGTGATCAAATGCACACTTTTCTTGCCTACTCCCATCTCATCAGGTTGAATCTAGTCACACCATTGTACAAGAGATCTTTTGTGTTGGTTGAGGAAATGCTTTGGTTTTACTCCCAAAAAACCATGAAAATACTGGGGCTTTATTTACTCCCTTTATGAATAAAGGGAGTAGATCTCTTCCAGGTATCACTATTCAGAGTCAAAAATGCATCTAAAGCCTTAGAGGGAAATCAGGTGTATTCTTCTTTGCCAGCTTTCTCTTTAATGCCTGTTCAGAGTTACTTCTAAAGCCCAAGCCACAAGGCTTAACCTTTGGTGCCTAGGGAATTCTGTATTTCAGTAAGTTTTGTAACTTATAAAGTATTACTAGAGGCCTTTTTATTTTTCTACCTAATAATTCCCTCAAGAGAACTTGTACATTTGAAAACACAGCATTACGTTATCTTGAACTCAATGTGATTTTTATGCTTCTTGGAGGAGAATCTCTTCAGCTCTACAATACCTATTCTTTCAGGGACACATTATCCTCCACACTGACAGCACATTAAATTTATTGGAAGCTGCACATCTCAGAGAAAACTGACATGATAAATCTGACTGTGCTGCCCTTTCTGAGAATGTAGATTTTTCTTTTTTTTTTTTGCTTATAAGCTCTATTATTTTATAAAAAGTGAGAGGAAGAAAAGGCTATTGCTGTATTTTAACCCATTACATTTCCAGAAACTGAAACCTGGTTTCATGCATTCCTGAAAGAATAAGAGTCACAGAATAATCTTCCCAGCTGGACTGGCTTTCAGCAATGAACTTGGCTGACCTTAGAAGAAAAACAAAATTGCATTATGCCAGACAGAGTCCAGATGCCCTGACTTTTTCCACAACAGCTCTTGTATAGAGAAGCTTAAGGACATGAGGCTGTTAGAGAAAATCCTAGAGCCATATCATCCTAGGTAAAACCTTAAAATACAGAGGAGGAATGAAACCAACTGTAATATTTTTTACAGAAGCATATCTGCTGCTCAGTTGATATTGCTGTAGTTCATCTTAAATTGCTACCATTAATGCAGTGAATTAGTCATCAACTATTTACAGCTAGACACAGAAGCATTTGTCATAAACATCAGAAGAAGAGAAGAAAAATAGCTTTTCCTAATACTATTGTGTATTTAATTTTGCCATATAATGTGACTGAAGTCATTAGTCACTGATGTATTTCTTTCTGGAAAGGGCAAAAGATCAGTTATAGAGTTGCCCAACAAAATTATAAAGTATACGTATTTTCTGCTGCATAAAACAAGTTGACAGTCAGAACAGGAGATACTGTCTCACATCCTGAATCTGTAAATTGTATCAGAAGACCAGAAAAGTCTGCTTCTTCTAAAGTGGTCCTTTTCCCTCTCTTCTGCCTTGTCTTCTTCAGGATGAAAGTTCCCAGGTCTCTTAGTCTCTTGTCATAGAAATGATGCTCCAATGCTTTAAACCTTTTTTTGACTCTTTGATGGACTAAGTTCAGTGTGTTCATGTCTCTCTGGTACTGGAGACAGCACTGCAGGTGTGCTCTCACTAGTGCTAAGCAACCCCTCCCTCACCTACTGGCCATGCTCTTCCTAAAGCAGCCCAGGGTGCCCTCGACTTTCTTTGCCACCAGGGCACATTGCTGGATCACAACAAACTTCTCTGCCCTGCAGGACTCCCAGGTCCCTCTCTGCAAAGCTGGTATTGTAGGCAAATGCACATGACTGTCTAGGGCACACCTTTTTCCTCCACTCATACATGGAAACCAACATAGAAATAAGAGAAAAATTGCCATGGAAGGCATAGGATTCTTACAGTATTCACAAATCTAGTAGGTGCTTTATGTCACACACAGTTTTTATTCCCTTCATTGTGGAAAAAAACTCAAATAAGTGGTTTCTCATGTATATATTTTGTTAGGACCCAAGCTCAGCACCTGTGGGTAGAGCTGGATGGGGCTCTTTCATCTCTTGGTAAGTAATTTACAATGAGGCATGAGTGGTAATTTGCTATCTTGAATAAACATATAGGTGAGTGATGACTGTGGAAACAGGGCATGCAAGTTACAGTTTGCCTGGAGGGATTTAATTTCTCCACTGAACATTTTCATTCAGCATCTGAGCTTTGCAGCCTGGTGATTAATCTTCCTGAACACCAGACTGCTTGTAACAGGTTCTGGAGGTTCCTATCTGGAGTGTGCAGCACTGCTAATTAGTAAATCCCCAGAACATCTGACAAGTGTGGTCCTAAATGAGCCTGACTTATTAAGTATATTTATTAATGCCTTTTGCAGTTAGATACACAGGAATATTATGGGTAAAGCTATTGGATGCACCTAGGAAGAATAATTAATCTTGTAAACAAGCCAGCAGAGAGTGGGATATAAATCAAGGCATCTGCTACCATATGTCACCTTAAATGTAAAGCAAATTTTTGTTGTCTTTTGTTGAATGCTGTGTGATCCTTCAGCAAAGCTCATCAGCATGTTCACAGCAATGTCCAAATACTGTACAACAAAGAAGGAATTAATACTCAAGCATATGAAGAAGTAAAAGTTGCAGTGATCAGATGACTGCTTTTTAGAGACAGATATCAAGAAAAATAGTGTATTCTATCATAATATAGCACTGAACTTTTGTTTAAGTCTGTGATGGATGTTCTGTCTGCAGCATGTAGGATCTGGCCATTGCTGGGCTGGATTTACCCCTGCTTTTAATCCAAAGAACTACATAAGGACTCAATGTTACAGGGTATTAGAATAATGCCTCTGACTGCAAAAAATGTGAAAATGAATAAGAACATGGTTTGATGTCAGACAATTAACATATTGTAAACAGATTAGGCAGATAAACATATTAATAAAAGTGTACAGAATATGAAAGACACAAGTCTGTGTGTTTCTGTTATTGCACTGATGAAATTCAAGTAGGAATCAAGGAGACACTTTGGATTTCTTCCTATACAAGCTTCCCAGAATACACCCATGATGAACCTTGGATTATGTTCTGGTCAAGTTTCAAGGCATACTCTGACTCTGATGGAAGGCAAACTATTTCAGCTTTTCTTTTCAGACAAAAACAGCTGGCATCTGTTGGCTAGTTTAGGCCATAAAGGACTAAGCTACTTGTCATCAGTGCAAGATGGCTGTCAATGGCAGTGTTCATATTCAAGCTATATAAAAAACCCCACTATGATTCTTTCCAGAAACACTCTGAAAAGTCCCTGAATTCTCACTGTCAGTGTGACCATGAGCTTTGCTTTAAACTGCAAAGAGCATTTGCTATCTGCTAAAATCTGAGAAGGATGTGGCTTTCAAGCACAGAGGCTGCCAGTGCCACTCCTGCTCCTCGCAAGGAGACTATACAGCCCCATATCACTATTAAAAAGACACTTGTTTACTTTGGCTGCATTAAACCACTAAGCTGTCCTTGCACCCTGTGTGGGGACAGAGTCCAAGGAGACCACATGCTGCTCTGTGCTTCTTCTCACGGCAGCATAACTCAAGCTATGTTCTTAAGCAGCTCATATCATAATCTTAAGGGCTTTATTATCTTGGCACAGATGTAGAAGAATAGGACAGTCTTCAGGACAAACTCTAAGCCCTCTCTACCCCCAGTTAGATCCATTAGGACTAAATTACACTAACCTCTAGGCTGGTATTAAGAGTGGATCTGCATAATCTGAGACTAACTAGAATTTCAAGTGTGATTTAGGTATTGCTTTCTGGGAACTTTCCCTTTATACTTACTATCTGTCAAACCTCAAATAATTCATGGAGTTTTTTTAATATAGTGAGCTGAAATGAAGGTTATGCATTAATATTTTACCTAGAAAACAAGACAGTAACTGTTTATTATTACAGTCATGACTTACACTAACAGCGTTAAATCACAGCATTTTTGTGAAGTTATTTTAAATTTTTGAAACAATTCTTCATAGAGTTAAAGCATTGTAAGGATTGCTAGAATCTGCAGGCTTTTGAAGAGAGAAATTATTTGTTAATCCAACTCAGCAGATCATTTCTAGCGCTTATCAGTGTCAGGATATACTTTCTCTTTCACAGTCTGGGCCACAGCTTCTTAGTGAAATACAATGACAATTAATCTCTGCTCAGTATTCCCACAACATACTGTGTACATTGTCCACTATATCTCCCATTTGCAACTAAATAGCATCTGTAGTATGTACTGTAAATATGTTGTTTGGTAAATGCAAACTTTTTAGTGATTTTTATATTGATGGCACCAAGTCACTCACCTTCTTCCTTTTAAAGCACAAAAACTCCTTCAGAAAACGCTAAATGACAGAAACACCAGCCAGGACTGCTGCAAACAATTTTGCGTGGACTCCATTTCCTTTCCATTATCCTGGACCAACACCTTCAGCTCAGATATAAAGCCTTTCTCATCTAGGCCACTCCTGTGTCCAGCTCCAGCAAATCATCCTGTCATATCAGCAGCTTTCTGCTTGAACACCTGCTGGAGTCTCCCAGCACAGATGAGCAGTCTCAGGGCAGTTCAATACACCAAGCTCCTCTCAGCAGGGTTAGGGGCTGCAGAAGCCTGAGGCAGCAAAGATCTTGTCTCAGTAGCACCATGCAATGAGAAGTTGCCAGAAGTGCTCCCTCTTTGAGAGGTGGATTGCATCACGTCTCCAAACTTGACTTTGCTCTCTTCAATGTCAGTATTTAATTTTCTGTGCTCTTCAGCTACTCTATATTTTGTTGATGTCATGTCAATCTGAACAAGAATTTCTTGAAGAGAGGACATAGTACACAAAGTTCACTGTGGAACTTGCCTTGAACTCAGCCTCATTTATGTTTGACTTTAAAAGCTGGCTTTCTAAATTTTTAACAAGCCCTGTGTTACAAGTTGAAGGTTAGATCCACAGTAAAAGTTTAAGCACTTCTAACTCGTGCAGTGCAACTCTGAAGAACAAGGTCAGACATACTGGCATCCTCAGATAACTAATGGAGAGAATTAGGCACAATTCCAAAGGGCAATACAAAAATATCACATGCCCAATACAGAAATCAGCCAATAAATTTTAGTTAATTAAAAGTTTCACCTCTGTCCTAGAGGTTAGGCATGGTGCCTTTGCAGACTTGAATGAGGTACCCTCTCCTAGCAGAAAGTACTTTGAGATGCTCTCAGGAAGAAGATTTAGGTCCTGACTGTGTTAAAAATACACGTTTCTCAGGAGTAGGTTCTCCCCATATGTCTATACAATGTTCTGAATAAGAAAAATACCCATGAAGTCTCTGCAGCTCAGCAGCCAAGATCAGAGTTTTCAAGGCTGAGAAATGTAAATATCTTACTTTGTAGTCTGCAGATTATAACATTAACCTGAAGGCTTGGGATCTGGTTTACAGGGTGACTAATTCCCAGTGGTCTTGCCAAGTAATCTCAGAGTGTCTCGACTACGCACATCTTGTAGGGCAGAGTAAATTAAAAAGAAGTGTTCTGTGGATCTTCGCAACACCAGCAGGAAAGCTTTCTGCAACTCTAAGCAACACCTGATGCTCTGAAAATACCTTAGAATTCAATGAAATCCCACTGTGGAAAAGTAAACTTCATCATAATAGTGAAAATATTATGGTGTGTTGCTAAGGCTGCATAAAAATACTACTTCTACATCTCCTTTCCAAAGCAATGCTGTAATAGGCTTTACAAATGGAAATACTTGCTTGAAATATAACATAAAAAATTAAATATCTGTATTACTCTCACACTTATCAGATGTAAGGAGAAAGATGCATATCTGGAAAGGGGCAATTTATTATACTGCCAGTAAGAAAATCTAAAATTAGAAAGCAATAACTGGTTTTCACAGTACCTCCAAAATTCTTGAATTAAATTAGTCCTTGATTAAATCTGTTGCATTCTTTTGGTAAGTAGGATTGCAGGATTGTTCTGCTTAAATTAAAATGTTTTCATTTTATAAGCTTTCAGCCAAAACACTTAAAAAAATTAAAAACAAAGAAACAAAAAAAAGCACAATACTGTTGAAAGAGCTGATGTTCTCTTTGTTTTCAAGTACAGTGAATAACTAGTTCATGTGTAGGCTATAGAACATGTTTTAAATTACTTCTACAGAGGTTAGTAAAGTAACAT
Source organism: Orthonyx spaldingii (assembly GCA_013397795.1). NCBI lineage: Eukaryota > Metazoa > Chordata > Aves > Passeriformes > Orthonychidae > Orthonyx > Orthonyx spaldingii. The sequence goes on from VZTJ01004576.1 coordinate 1,166,024, forward strand.
TTTTCAGAATAAGTAAATTTACATTAATTCAAAACCACAAAAATAATGATGCTTATTGCTTTCCTTTTCTCTTCAACCAGTATTGATTTTTGATGTGTATATTAGCAACATCTTGCAGGACACTCTTTTATCTTTTTCTGTCTGGCTTTGCAAAAGCATCTGCACTCCTTAGATCTCCTCTTCATTCCAGTGCACTCTTCTCTAAGGCAAGAAAATGGCCTATAAAATGTTTTGAAGGTTAATTTTGAATCAGTACCAGAATGACTCTTAAAAGCAAGCCTTTACTATAAAATCCTGCTTCCAGCTACAATTTGCTGAGGTCTAATGGCCATCTGACAATTAGACACTCTGTAGCCACACATGAAAGAAAGCAGATATACAAAGAACTCTCAGTATTTCTATATCCCAGCTAGCAAAAGCTCCAATTCAAAATGTAGCTCTCCAAGCATATGCCAAAGAATGGAGAGGACAGGTCAGAGGGCCAGTTGTTTGCGTCACCATAGGCTTCACGAGACAGAATGCATTAAGAATATTTATGAGTTGGATGAGCAGAGTTGCCCGTAATGCAATTGCAGCTCATTTAATTGAAAAAGGGGAATGAAAAATGCTTACCTCAACATGTCTGCTTAAGCCATCATCTGATTTACTCCATTTGTATCAATACAGGAAGTCAAAGAGGCAAATTGAATTTATGCACCAGTGGAAGATAAACCAATTTTCTTTGGAGAAACCCAAGTATCATAGCTCATACCTAAGACTCCTCTTCTGTTTTCACATCAGTCACTGTACACAGCATTTTTACGCAGCAGTAAACCAATTTAAATGATCCATACATGCCAGCTATTGTACTGCTCACACACAGTCCCTCCAGTGCAGCTTTGCTCTCTGTAGGGCTGCTGAAGCAGCTCAACTCACCATGAACCCCCCTGCCCAGGGTGAGGGTCCTGGCACAGACATTCCCGCTCCCCTCAGGTCTTGGTGGCTTCAGTAGGGAAGTACCAAGATGCTGGACCCTCCTGATCCCCTCTTGTCACGTAAGTCTGTTCACTTGCAAAGTGGTGCCAGCTAGGGACTCAAAAGTGCCCCCAGCCACAGCTTAGTACCAATTTAATGACAGTCTTGCCC
>VZTJ01004576.1:1167166-1214657 GCA_013397795.1 Orthonyx spaldingii
CGAGTCTTTTCATGGTTGACATAAACACTTGTGCCTTTCAAGGCTACTTTTTCTAAGGAGCTTTTTCAAATATCTCAGTTAATTCCAACTGAAAAGCAACAGTGTGTCAAAGACAAAGCTTTAATGTAAATAGGCATGTACTTGAAAATACAGCTGACATGGCAGAAGTTTTTCTAGACTTGGCATTTCTCATTTGACAGAAAATGCCAGACTTACCAGAACTGAAATGTTCTAGGGAATATGTTGACAAAACATCCAACTTATTCAAGGATGTTCCTGTGGAAATCTGCTTTGTTGCTGGGCCATGTGACCTCACCTCTTTCATCCCCTCATCTCTCCAATGACCAACACGGTGGGAAGTCAGGGAGCCAGGAATGAAGCAGTAAGCACCTTCAGAGTAAAGGAGTTCTATCTCTAGGGAGCCTATGAAGTGGCTTTTGCTTTTTGAAAAAAGGTGTTTTACAGTGCTCCATGATGGGAATCTAATCCAGGAGCTTCATACCCGCAGAAGCTTCCTCCCTTTTCAACCAGATGCAGGGAACTTTGGAATGCTCAGCTTCTACTACATTTACTGAAAGCATGACTTTCTCCAGTGCATCTTCCCACGCTCCTCAGTATAAATTGTCTCATAGTAGACTTTTGGCTGAAATCCTCCACTATTGGAAAGAAATGGACCCAGACAACAAGCTACCTCCTTTGAAGTACATATTTTGCAGGCAGGGAAGGTTGTCTTGATGACAAGGTCATCAAACAGGCATCTGTTGTAACCAAAACAAAAGTAATCATGAAGTTGCCTCAGGGGCTAGAAAACTTACAAGGTCCAGGCTATTTCCTCTTGTTTTGGCCTCTTTTCCCTCGAAAGGGAAATAATGCATGGATAACGAGCAGCAGAGTACACTGAAACTCAGATGTTAGTAGGACATCTGTGAATCTGGGCCGGTCCCTTGTGTTTTCACTCTTGAAAGGAGTTGCTAAAGCAGAGTGTGGGCCAAGCTCCCTAAGAGCTGCTTGGAGAGTTAGAAAAGCCTAATTTGACAAGGTCACCACAAAAGCAGACTGACCGAAGCTACTTTGCAGATGTAGTGTAGACTTTCTAACTGGGGTTCAGCTGCCCTTTGGCTGCCAGATGACGTTGTGTTTTAGGATGCAGATCCCTATGCTGCCTGTGTCTCAAGTTAGACAGAGTGCATCACACTCATAGTGCTGAGCACTTCAGTATCCATTTTCAAACACATTAAAAGTGGGGTTTTTTTCCACATGAATGTAAGATCATTCTGTCCTTGGTGTATCTTGGAAGAGTTCCACCAAAATCATTATAGAGACATGACTACATGCAATTCTCACTGCTCATTGCTCATTTTTTTCTTAGTCAGGATCAGGCATGCAGGATGGTCATTTTCCTATCTGATGAAGTGCTTTCAGATCACTCTGGGAGGAGAGTTAGATGCCATCTCCTTTCCTTCCGGAGACTGTGCTTGCCTTCCGCACACCATGATGACACACAGGAATCTTGAGCAGGGCAAGTCTGGTCAACAGTGGCCACAGTTTGGAAAATGTGTATTTGTGCACTCAATTCTAATCCTTTAAGCACAAAACAGCAAAATGCAAAAGGCACATGATTATTGTTCCTGCTCACAGCTTAGTTCCAGAGTAAATTACGAAACCACTGGATTTTACCACCATCAAAACATAAGCTTTCAAATGGCAAAAAGTGCTAATACACATAGCTTTCTGGAGTTCATGATTAATGTTGAAGCAGAAAAGCTCCAGGCTGATTTATATTGGTCCTCATCTTGACAGACATTAACAAAGAAGGGGCTTTCTTTTCTGATTTTTTGAGGGGGTGGTAGTATAATTATATAAAGTTTAAATTCAATAACTAGAACTGCCAAATCCAGCAGGAGAAATAACATGTGACAAGTAGAAGTTAGAGAAGAATGATGCAAAAACCATCAAGGCTGGAGCCTTATCATTTATAAGGACAACATAGCCTGGAGAAAGACTGTGTATGTTTTAAGAGGGTGACCCCAGAAACTATACTTATTTAGAATTAACAAACAAGCAAGTATAATCTATTGTTTATGACAGGTAACAAATCGACAGCCTTGGCAGCAGAGTTATTTATCCATGGACCATGGATAGCATGGAAAAGACCACCAGGAATAAACCATTTCCCACTTCACACAGAGCTGTCCACAACCCTAATGTGGAAGAATCACATTTGAAAACAGATAACATGACTCAGTCTCTATGATTCTTCTTTCCTGGATACTTATTGACTGATGATCAAGCTTACTAATTCAAAATTATAATCTCTCCACTCATTCTCCATTGCCATCAAAGTTCAAATCTGGACTTAAGTTGTCTTATTCTTCTGTCCTTAAGCTCACCACTAAATGTTTGGGTTCATCATTTGGTAAACTGAAAATGGGCTGGGAAAAATATGAACACAGCTTCTGTATCATAAGCAGAGATAAATATACTCTTCTTCTGTGACTTTTCTTTTAGTAGATCCCATAGCTGTCCTATCTTTGAGGTCTCCTTTGCTTAGAGCTGCCATTGTAGTAGATAAGCCAAAATTTTGCCCTTCCCAAGCCCTTCTTTATGACATTCTTCATTAAACTGGTGTCTTTATTTGCTATTTAACAGCCCCACAGATACTTTTCATGTACTTCTTTGTAAGAAGTCCTGATCATGGCCAGGTGATAGCTGGGAAGCTCTGTATCTGGAAAACAGAGAGACAGTAGATCTGTAAAGAGCTATTTTGTTCAACAAAACAATCCTCAATAAAAAAAAAGTAAACTGCTGTTCTATTCCCACACACCCCCAGTGTATCCCAAAGATGCCAAAATTAGTGAGAAACACATGTTGCTCTCATTCTGCAGAGCAATCAAGGTAGGGTTCTTGAGCATCTGAGAGGACACAGTCACAGAGCAGATATACATAGAAACACGAAAACTTCTAACCAATTAAACCAACTCCAGAAAGTTATCAATTTCTCATGTTCTTCCTTCAAAGGAGGTTCAGTCACTACAGGAAACTTTAGTCACGTGAACTGATAGATGACAAATTAAATCAAAACCATACCACCTTTCACAAATGCTGCCCTTAACTTGTTATCACTATAAAGTGCTCCCGCTGATAACAAATTCTAATTTTTTAATAGACTCTGGATTTTGTTCATTTTTGGGTCATATTTACAAGCAGTCTCAATAGTTCTGAACAAGTGCCAGTTCCAAATTTTCTTTTCTGTTCTATTTTGGTTGTGTAAGAGTATTTCCTATGTTTGGCTCATTAACTTTATTCTGTCTTGGAAGTGAATGCAAAAGCTCTGCTTCAAGGCATAATTTGCATGTAGCTGACAGCAGCAATTCATCAGGTTCTTGGACCTTAATATATATAAGAGTCTGGGCTTCAGTTTAATTTCTAAATCAAGTAAACCTTCAAAGCTTTTTCAGACAGCATTTTCTAAAAAAAATCATATTAGTTAAAATATTATAATTGTCAAGTTATCACTGAATTATGTAGGCTGTAAACAGGGTTATAAGGATTTAAAATCATAAAAGCCTCATTGCTGTAAAGTAACCCATGACAGAATAATATGTATAATTTCATACACATGTATTCACCCTTTGATATCAAACTTCAAAGTCCACCTAGGGGAAAGTCTGAGATTTCTCATTTGTAAGACATTTGTAAGACAACAATTAAAAATTCTATATTTTATGAACATTTAAAATTACATGTTTATTAAATTTATACTATTACTTTGTATTTTATATAGGCAAAGTTTCTTTTCCAACAAGGTTGAAATCACTGCAAAGAGAATGAAATGTTCCAGATAGAACATTAAACATATGAAAAAACCCAAACACCTGAATTCCTCTCTCAAGTGAAGTTAGTGGAGGGAACTTACCCTTGATTTCGATTCAGGTACGTTTTAATTGTTCAGAGTCAAATGCAGCCCAGAGCCAAAGTAGGGGAATATGGACAACACAGAACATCAACACCATCTAGAAATGCAGTCCAGAGACCTCTGTTTGACAGTGCTACAAACTGTTTAACTGTGCAGCTGTCACAACTGCATTTGTGCTTTTGTCCTGCACTGAAGAGGTGTTGATTTCCAAAATTCCAGTTCAGGCTTAATCCCATTTTGTCAGACTGATTCTGATTTCAGACCAAGGTCCCTCCACAGCTCAGCTCTGAAGCACTCCCACAACTTCCTCCTGTCAGCCCACCAGTTCAAAACAAGTCTAGCACACACTGGTAGGTTCAGATTTTTCCTGAGGTCAGTGGAAATAAGGTCACTTTTTGTCCAAGAGTGGTCCTGGTTTCTCCAAAACTCACAAATTTTACTCTACTTGATTGTTTTGGTTTTTGTTCTTTTGTTTTTTTAATACCTCTTATGCAGTGAATTCCAAGACTTGTGGGACCTGCATTCTTTATTTACCTGAAGTGGTTCAAAATCACCTCAGCTATCAATGAAGGTGTTGTGTTGAAGTTGTGCCTCTGTGCTGTGGCCAGACTCGGACTCTGCACTGGCCAGGGTTGTCCTAGGACTCTTGATCAGAAAGGGGGCAATCCTGAGCTCCAGTGTCTATCTAGTAAAACACACAAACTGTGTCTGGAGCAAGGACTGGGCTCAGCTTTTCATGCCTGCCTGCAGCAGTCACCACCATATTACAGAGTGTTTTGTTCCTCCTAACTTATTCTCCTTTCAACTGATTATTAAAGTACACACAGGCCCTTATCCAGAGAGCAAGTTAAGAACATCCCCACACAAAACAACCTCCTAGCCATGGACATGGCACTTCTGGAAAGTTCTAACTTGCTACCAGATCAAAATAGGCTCAGCTGTGTTTGTAGGCAGGGGCTTTGGTTCTGGCCTGCATCTTGCCGTTGCAACAGGCCCCAGGACATTTCTGTTGTTTCACCATAACGATTATCATGGCAAATGACAATTATGCCAGTTAGCTGAGGTTCAGGCTTGTGGTCTGAGATGCACAGTGTACGTGGCCATGTCTGGATTGATTATGCAAAGTTTTAAGAATACTGTAATTTAAGTGTCATTGTTAATCAAACTTTCCCTTTGAAAATGTCAAAACAGGAGAACTCAATGTTGTAATCAACACAGATTGACAATACTGTGTTTTATTGATTATCTGCTTGACTGACAGATGCAAAAAGAAAAATTAGGCTGTCTCCTAGTTAATTCAATCCTTGACTAAGTTTTGTGTTGGTTTTTTTTCCCCTTGTGATGACATAAACTTTGGATTTGTAATGGCCAGTTATAAACCCCATTGTTAAAATTATTAATACCCTTATGTTTCACCTGTTGCTTTATCTTATTTAAAGAAAAAATATAAATAACAAGTAAGTTGCTAATAAATTTCAGTTTGAAAGAAGCTGAAACCAATATTTGTGGAATTTTTAAGTTCAGTAAAGCCTTTTTACTAAGCAATTAGAAAGTCTGAAACTACTGATTTACAGATATTATTTTCATCAAACATACATTTAGAAGATTTTTGCATAATTTTTATACATTTATTTATTTTATGAAATCTAGAACAGGAAATTACCTGATCTTGCAGTTTATTCTCTACTTCTGTTTATAATCTGAAACTACATTTGTTTTCTTTTGTAATTTACTTAAAAGGAAACAAACAATTTTCAGGAAATAGTATGACAGCTCTTTGGAAGAACAAAAGTTAAAAGGGATGGAGATGCAGCTTAAGGCACCATCATTAGTTACTGGTATGAAATTAATTAACATCTGTCTGTCATTGGCTACTACTGACATTATTGTGGTGTCATGTTATATGATAAGTAATAGGAGAAGACAAATTTCTAGAAGAATGAAGATCTATTTTTCTGGGCCTGCTCCTACCAACTAGAAACATAGGAAGAAACCCACGCAGTGTATCTGTTGTCCACTTTATAAATTTTTCTATCTTGGATGATATCTACTTTTCTTTTTCCTTACTGTTTTTCTAGACTGTAGAAACTCTTCAAACCAAACCAAATGTAGTCTGTAGTCACATTTCTGTTTCCACTGCACATTCCTATGCACATCCAATAACACTAGTGCAATTAAAGTTTTACTTGCTGCTCAAATTAGCAGTCATTAGATGTGTTTTCAATGTTTTGAGGACCATGGTCTTGGTTTGAAATAAAGTTGTAAAATCCAGTCACTGTTTTGCTCAGTATATGCAGTTTCCCCATATTTTAGCCATCTTTCCAAGAGAGTTTCCCAAATTAAGCAGAAACAAGTATTGCTATGTTGTACACTGTGTTAATTACTGGAATTGAAGCTACTGCCGTTCCAGAAACTTGAATTATTTAATAAATTTATGTTATATTTTTCTCCATGTCTCACTCTGGTGATTTATTTGTGCATTATTCGTGGCAATCTTTCAGGTGAAGCTTTCCCTGCTAATTCATATACTAACGTTTCCGAAATCTAGACTCAGTAATGAAAACAAAAGAAGGAGAAAGCTAACCTGATGGAAGGAAGCTGTTAATCACAGAAGCACACATTTTTCTGTTTTACTGATTCAAATCAGTCCTTAAAGTCATCCAGATGCTACAGTTTCAGAGGAGCACTAAAGTAGAAAACACTCCAGAGCATTTAAAGCCCAGGAGTGAGTAAGTATAAAGGAGATGGAGCATGTAACAGAAGAATTAGTGGGGTTTTTTTAAACATGAACAGGTCAAACTGTGAACCAAACCAAGCTATGCTTGTGTATTCCTGTTTTTCCTTAAGTAGCTGCACTATGGTTATAAATTCATTCTAATTATGCTTTCCGCTTGGTAGCATGCCAGAAGGTCTCTTCTTTATCTATGCTGCAATGTTCCTGTTTCCTTCTGTTCTGCCTCAGCAGTTTCAGAACCTGCCATCTAGGTACACACACAACAGCAGATGCATATAGCTACACCCTTTAGAGAAAAACTTCTGTCTCCAAGGTAAAAATAGAACAGATTGATGGGAACAGTATTAAACTGGTTCCCTCTAATGAGTTAAAGATTCCCATCTGTTCCATATACTAATGTGGGTGAAGTCTGCAAGGAGATAAAAAGATCAATACAAATTTATGGGCTCTTCATAAGCATTAAATTAACAGCAAAAAAATGCAGGGTTGTACAAAAGGGATGCTCATGATCCTCCACTGAGGCTTATAAAGCTAACTGAGCACAAAATTATGTAATTATGGCGTTAAATAAGACTTCTAGGGTAAAGTATTGAGAGGATAAACAAAAAAAAGATGCTTGCTACAGCTTTGACAATTAAAAAGGCCTTTTCAAAAAGAAGTCTGCACCATCAGTTTATCTGTTTAGTATCAGCTACCCCCTCACTCTCTCCCTTTCTGCTTTTCCAGTTTCTCATTTTAGTCTTCATCATTTCCAACTTCCCCATCTAATTCCCTGCCCTTGTGTGTTTATCCAGATCTTTACTTCATCAAGGTATAATTTTTTGATAGAGTCGAAGGTTTGTTATTTTCCCCTTTGGACTTTTGACCTCTTTTAAAGATGTTTTTAAAGTCCTTCTGAACTGCAAAGTATAAATGGTAGGTATCAAGTCTATTGACATGTAAAAAAAAAATCAGACAAAGTAAAAAAGGCTTCAGTTCCTTCTGAAGCCAACCAAAATAAGGCAAGCAGTCATGTTGGCCCAGATCCCTTCCAAAATTCAAGTCCTCACTCTTTGCTGTTTCATCCAAGTCTAGGAGCCGTCTACCCAGTCTGGTGGTTGTCCTAGACACAGCCACAGAGCCTCTTTCTGTTCACCCAGTGGATCTTGCAGAGTGTTTTTAGTGAAGTGGCCTGTTTCCAACAGGTGAAGAGTCAGCAATGCCATAACCTAGCCTAATCTTTTAATCAGAGCTTCTCCTAGGACATAGGATACATAGGTCTGAACCTTCTCTGGCTTGAAGAGGAAGCGCTCAAAAGGCAGAAATCCTCCCATCTGTTAGCAAATGCTTCAATCACTGTCAATTTAATTAAAAAGGAACACCATACTGGCTTCTTGTATGTTATAAAAACAAAAAATTTTAGTCGTGGCTGCATTTTAAAAAATGTCTGGGAGACTATGCCATGAGTTTAATAAAAAGGCTTATGAAATCAAGCCCTTTGGAGGGATATAGGCAGAAAAAGACCCTTTTCCATCTCCCAAATGGTCACCTGTGAAGTCTCTTTCCTGCTGAGCCCAGGCAGTAATACAGATGTGAAGAACTGTCAGTCAACACAGGAGCCATGGCAGATCATTAAGTAGGCGAGCAGGATTTTCTGGTTCTAAATATCTATTCTCAATCTCCCTTTCCTCAGCAAAAAAAGAAGGTTGCTCCACTGCAGTAGTCTGTCTTGGTAATGAGCCAGAAGTATTTTTATGAATATAGCTTCAAGTACTGCTCCTAGGTGTTAGGAGCATAAACAGAATTTTAAATCTTAATACTATAATTTGAATGTTTTCAGGAGTCAGTATTTTCCTTGTTTTTACAAAACTACATAATTCTCAACACAAAGGACTGCTTTCTATGTTCAGTCACCACAACAAACATGGACAAAAACACTGCTTTTTGGAGATCATGTAAGTTTAGAGAGGGGCCTTATTTTCTGCTTCTTAGCAAGTTGCTGATAAATAGTGCTAGCCTTTACTGTAGTCTAGTTAGCTTTGACACTGAAGAGTAACAAACAGACTAAAGTCAACACTGAAAGTAAGCATCAACTGTGCATCTACAACTTGGAAGTTAAGGAAGGCAGCTTCTCTAAATTAGAATCAAAGCGGTGCTTAGTTGTCATTTTTTGCAGTTTGATCAATTTTTAAAGTTGATTCTACATGCAGTGGTTGCAGAATGGCTGTGGCTTGATTTGTAACAGGACCTATTTTAGGTTTGGGGCTTTTCAACTGAATCCATTTCTTTTCTCCTTATCTGCTTTGCAAGAAAGTACTAGGGACCTTTATCTATTCTTCCAGGTTTTCAGATTACAGAGAAAAAAAACTTTCTGTACAGCTCCAATGAGATCCCTGCAAACAATCTTCATTACCTGCAGAGAAGTTAGAGTAGGAATTCAGAGAGGGTGGAATAAGTAAAACAAAACCTATAAGGTCATCATAAAAACTCTGCTGAAAAGCCGCTGTGTTCAGAAGTCTTTCATCCTTTCAGATGCTCGACATGAGTGAGGTTCAGTCTGGCTAAGAATCACCATCACTTGTATGAGAAGAACTTTATCAACATATCCCAGGTGCCCACTAATACACCCTATGGTTATAAGCAGTTTAATGTTTTTCTGCTGCTAAAAGACAATGAGTGAGTGAATGAGTTCTGGTGAGCAGAGGCAGAGGGAAGACCGGAAAGTTTCCACATGCTGTTTTGAGCCATTACATGTGTCAGTATTTCCACCATGAGTAATGACTCAGAGCCAAAGGAGATAACTGCAAAACATATCATCAAAATCAAATTACAAGGTGAACATAATTTGTTTCTGGGTACAGACATAATTCCTACATTCTGGTTTACTGGGAAGCTCTTCAAATCAAGGCATTCAGACATTGTATTGAGATGTATTTACAATCTTGGGTAAGTTTTGATGTTTAGAGATCTCTGACCAAGTTCAGAAAAGCCTGTCCTTGTGTTTAATTAACTATAAAATTTAAGAGAACTACTGTCATTCTCTTTGCAACCATTGCACATCAGTTCTGACCAAGGTGTTCCCATAGCTGAGATCCTAGGTCCCTGTCCCTGTTCAGATCTTCTCAGCTGGGCCAAGATCTGACCTTGAGTCAGGTCAGCAGGCTGCACCCCAACCCAGCAGAGAAGCTTTGAGTGTTGCATCCAAGAAGGCTCTTCCTGAAAGCACCACAACTCACTCCAACCTGATTTAAAGGTCTTCCTCCTTCCAGACTGTTTCATGTGCACATGAGTTCCTCCATGTCTTGTTCAGGTTTAGGAATCTTCCAACTCCTTTTGTTAGGTCTTGTCTCCCCATTACAATTACTGAATAATAACAGAGTTACGAGGTGCTAAACAAGCTGGTTTGCATACAAGCTCCAGGAGTGCTGCACAGACTAGCCCAGCCCTTGGCTGCCTGGTTCTCTTGCACCTCTACCTGTACTTCCTCCCCATTCCCCCTCACCAGAGCTGCACTAAGTTCTCTGCACAGTCTTTTCCCTACAGTTTGCTTCTTTTCCCCTTCCCAGCCTCAAGTGGCAGCAATGTTCCTTTTCCTCATGAAGCCATCAGAGCAGAGCTGGTGAACAAGCAGGGTCATGTGAGAATAAGTGGGTGGTTGAGGGGGACAGCCAGTGCAGATGCAGCAATACCCATGCTTCAGGGAAGGTGGACAAACTCCTGCTGTCATTCTGCTCCACCATGGGGTGAAGGCTCTATCAGGAAATGACTATGGCCCCTCTTGCCATCCAAATTAGATGGAGGAGTGACAGAGACCCAAAAAAAGGGGAGAGGTTCATGTCCCAAGTCACATATCTGAAAATGTGCAGATTCCTTGACTAAAAGATCTAACAATATTGAAATACTAACAAGTGTGTGATAATACCATTCTCAGCAGAGTCAATGATGCTGACAGTATCCCTCTCCACTAAAACAGGACATCTTTAAGTATCTTATCAATCCTTGATTGAGTAAGAACCACTGACCTTTTAGTCTAAACCGTGGAACTAGAACTTCACATATTGTACTCCATACTATCCCTGAACTTTGGCTGAACCTGAATCGAGTGTTTCAGAAATATGTCCAGCCAGGTTTCCCAAAATTCTGGCAGTGGGAATATACCACATCTACCTTGAATTGCTCCAGGAGATAGGCATATTCACCATTTAAAATACCTGCAACTTAAAATTTTTATTTGCCTAGCAAAGATCCCAGTCCTGAGTTTTCTGTTGTTGCATTAAAGAGCTGTTGTTTTTCTGAAGCTTTTTCTACATGTAGGTATCTGTAAGCAATGAGGAAATCACATCTACAGTTTGAATAATTTAAGGTAATTTGTTCAGGTTTCTACCTGTTCTCCAGACTACAGCTTAGACCCTTTCAAAACTTTTTCAGCTTTTCAGAATAATTCTCAAAATTAGGACCTCAGAGCTTGCCATGGCACAGACACCCTGCCTCTCGTCCTACCTGTGTCTTTGCTGATACCTCCCAGGTCACATTAACTCTTTGGCTAACTACCAAATGGAAATGCCTATCCTTCTAATTGTACCTTCCTCCTAGGACCTTTTCAATGTCAGCATAACAGTGTCCTATCTCAAAAGTGGGACCTACATTCTTTGTTTCAAAATCCTGTCTTCAGTTGTCTTCAAAGGCCCACAGCTCAGATCAACCCACTTACAGAATAATCCAACTCATTCCATATGACTGGCTTGGCTCTCTCTTTATTTATTTACCCAGTAGCTTGAGGTCACCTGCAAATTTTGCAAGCAATATTTTCTCCTAGTTGATTGATACTGATTTTAAGAATGCCCTTAATTTACTCACACGGTACATGTTTGATAAGAAAAAGCACATTTACAGGGAAGATTTGCAGGAAGAAAGATTGACATGTGCCTATAATCCAAACCAGTATTTTGATGTTCAGTGCACAAGCGAGAGGACCAACACAGAATAAAGCACACCCTTTTGCTTTTACTCTGTACAGACAATCCAATTCATACACTTGAAACAAAAAAACATTTTAAATTCCCAGTTCCCCCCACCCACCACACATAACTCCTCTACAACAGTTCCTCATTCATAAATAGTTTTTGTCTTCACAAGCTACATATTCTTATTTTTTGTTTAAGTGAGACAATGCCAGTTTCAAAGCAGCAGGTCAATTCCATCTTCTTTAAACAAAATGGAAACTTTCCAGATAGTGCATTAGATGCAGGATGAGATTCATGAGATCTTTTACTCTTTTTGCAATTTTCCAAATATATGTTCATAAAGTGTGTACTAAATTTCAAAGTTGACTCTTTAAGCAGGACAATTCTTATATCTCTGGTCCCAGACAGAGGTCCTGAGATTTTCACAAGTTTAAAGCAGGAAAAATATACAGGCAAATTCAAAGGCAGCTAATCTGTCTTTGTCATTTTTACTGTTGTGTTCAGGTAGTACACAGAAAACGTGAAAAGCAGTTGATTAGATCAAACAGATCAGCTCTGGAAGCAACAAGTGATTGCCACCATCCATTCCCAGACACACAGCTAACCATGCTGACCATTGAAAGGCAGCCCAAAAGTGATTAGCCCAAAAGTGATCAGCCCTTGAAAAAACCATCTGTCAGTCTTCCACCCTCCACATTTGTCCATGGGGCAAGCCAGCCTCTATGAGGTTATCCTGAAAGTAAAACGAAAACATGGCAATGATTCAGGCATGCTGATGCAGAAACACATGGTTCTTTCCTGAAAGGAGAAATCAGACTCCAAGCTTATAAAACAAGCAAGCTGCTTCTCTCATGGACCTGCAAAAAGAGAAATAGGGGGATCAAAAGAAACCTCAGCAGATATTCAGTGCCACTAAGGGATAATTCATGAGACCCTAGGAGTATATTCTGCTAGAAAAATATACTCTACACTACACAGCAGAATCACAGCACGCTACTATTCACTTGGAAAGAAATCAGCTAGTCCATCAAAAGCCAGCATGGTTATGCATTTTATTCCCATTCCCTGAGCTGAAAGTATTCAAAACACTTTCTTTCCTCCTGTCCAAGCTTTGCATCAATATTCACAAATGACCTGAGGAAAAATATGAAAACTTATAGAAATGTTTTAAGTAAATAAAATAGTAAAATGAATCCTTGCAGTGAGTGGCAGGGAAGTTAGGATGAACACATAATGCAAAAATTGCTAGAATACTGGCAAACAGAAGGAAACAATTGTGATTAAGCAGTGAAAAAGACTCCCAGTAGCACATGTAGTAATAAAACCATTTACAGATTACTAAGAAAACATTCCCTGACCATAACTGAGGGCATCTATCATTTTGTGGGTGCAAAATTTGGAATATCTGCAGCAAAACCTTAAGGGGGCAGAGTTCAATCTCTTTCTAGTTGAATGCGGTCTCAAAGTACTACGTTTTCCTTTTATAAGCTGCTGGGAAAGCAAAAAACACATTGCAAGCTTTCCCTTTTCCAAGAGAATGTTTCATTCATGGTTGGTAGCTCTGTATTTTGAAGTTCTATATTTAAAGTAAATAATTTATTTACATTGTCTTATATTTCTGCTCTCCTGGCATTTATTATAGATTTGTATTTGGAGTGAAAAGTGGGGGTTTGCATATTTTTTTGCTTGTTACTTTACACATGCTTCTGTGATACATGATAGCTCTGGTCTTCAGAAATCCTATGTTGCTATCACACCTGTGCCCAAAAATGCTGGAAAATTGCCATGTTGTGTGTGAGAAAGATGGTTAAATCTACTCATTGCCCTACAGAGCAGGAGATGCAATTTATCATCTGGAGTACAGCTGAGTTGCTAGGATCACTAGCTGTTCTAAACATAAAGCACATAGCTTCACCCTTGGCACACATTCCTCCATTTATCCTAAAGATACTTTTTTCACAAGTAAGAGTGGGAATTGTAGGAACTCCATTTGCATATCAAGCATAGGATTCAGTCAGCCATCCTCATCTCCCTTGCTCAACTTTGAGAAATCACCAGTGATTAAGAACCATTTTTGCACAGAGATGTGGGAGCAGCTGTTTACAATCTCACTCTGAAGCAACTCAGTTTCCAGCCTGAGTTTCTTTCTCAAAGGTATTATAGAAATTGCAAGTGTCAGAGATTTGAACTGGCACAGAAAAAAAAAATTTTTTTGTATTAATCTGTCATAAATGAGAATAGCAGTAACCCATTTGCTGCATATTATATAGCTGAGACACTCTTCTCTCAACTGCTTTACTACAAACATATTGAAAGCAAGTTAAAGAAAGA
The DNA here is from genome assembly GCA_013397795.1 of Orthonyx spaldingii. Taxonomy (NCBI): domain Eukaryota; kingdom Metazoa; phylum Chordata; class Aves; order Passeriformes; family Orthonychidae; genus Orthonyx; species Orthonyx spaldingii. The sequence goes on from VZTJ01004576.1 coordinate 1,181,091, forward strand.
AATGCATACTAACAGAGAAATGTTTTAATAAGAGATTGCAAAACAAAACAGAATGCCAGATGAACCAGATCTTGTTCATCTGTAAGGGCTGCAGTTATGCCATTACTTTTGCCTCACTACAATTTGTTCAGGGCAGTGGGGAGCTTCATGTAAAAAAATCAATGGTTCAATCTTGCCCTATAAACATCAGGTAGTGTAGCTGTCTACAGCATTCTGGCAGATTCAGGACAAGATGGATGAGATTCCTTCTTTGAAATTTGCTCTCTGAAAGCAGAAAAATGACCAGAGGGTGGCATATTAAAAACAGCACAGTCTTAAAAAAAAAAACCTGTCTAGAACAATTAGAAAATCAAGTACATTGTTTACTTTTTCCTAATGCAAACCAGTAGCCACTCCCCAGTGTAATTTGTATCACCCAAACTCAAAGAATTATCAAGTAAAGCAGCAACGAACACAACCTCGACAGCAGGGATGAGCAGCCTCATAACAGCATACCACTAAGGTAGCTCTTTGCAAGCAAATATCAGCCCTCTGGCTGCCAAGGCAAGGGAGGTAACCCTGGCTCTTCCTAATGGGCAGATCATCATATGAGCAGGTACACACTGCTGGGTAGAAAGAGCGATGGCACTGATTTGAGCGTTTAAGCACTGACTATCACTCCACTCTTACTGAAAGGTGGAAACCCCTGAAGAACCCCTGACTGCTCTAGGGGCACTGTGAGAGCTCTGGACATCACATTGCCTCACAGGTTCCCTGTGTCACATCCCTTGATGCTAGTACCAAGGTGCTGGAAGTGTTAAGTCTCAGTTAAACTCACAGGTAGGTGGAAAGGAGGGTGATGATCCCAGCTCTAGCCGTAGTCAAGCAGATGAAGTGTTCAGTACTGTGATTGACTTATCAAATCTTCTCAAAGAGATATCCTTTTTAAAGTGTGACCCTTCCCTTGCAGCAAATAGATGATAGGTGGTGCTCTGCCTGTTACATCCTCACTGTCTAAGATGTGCTATATAATGACTTCAGATTGATTTATATTCAGGCAATAGATTACAACTCTCTAGCCACTCTTACCCTTCTATTTCTATTTAATGTGTAAACATTTCATACAGTATGTTTCCAATTTAATTGAAGAAAAGGCAAGAAAAAAGTTACTGTTGCTCAAACTTTATAGTACATTACCGCATCATTTAGGTGCAAACTGCAGATTTATTTATAAATGGCAGGCACAATGGCACCTTTCTTCAGACTATACAAAATCACAAGATATGACTCACGATAAAGTCATGGCTCCTAGACACAAGAGAAATGCTTAAATGCCTTCTCTTTCATCCAGAAACGTGCTACAGCCATGGCATTCACTGCACCAGCAAGGTCATACACTTTGCAGCCAAATGAGGGTACTGCAGAGTGCTTGAAACAGCATCTGTACCCTCTCCTCACTCTGGGAAATGGAAAGGGAGTCTTCCAAGATAACATTGCCATCCAGGCTATTGTATGCATAGGTCAATCCAAAATAACAAACTTAGACACATTGCATCTTTTAATTTGGCCATATAATATTTCATAAAGATATTGCCCAAAATGTGTTGTGTCTCAAAACCGTATGTGGTATAGATGCCCAAAGGAATTCTGTGTAGAGGATAAATAAGTAAGAAGTGGAGATGTGACCCTTTGTGAAGTAATAGAGTGCAGAGGAGATGAGTCAGCCTGGAAGGAACTGATACAACTCTGCATTCAAGGTCGCCATAATGAAATTACTGTGTACATTTGGAAGTAATCAGAAGGCCACTCCAATGTTCATTTGGCACAAGACACTCTCTTATCACAAGAATCAAATTTTGAGAGCCCCAAATAGACTTCTCACATTTCTGTGCAGCTTCAGTTTAATACTCTAAATTGCTCGTGCTTGCCCCACAGTGGCAATGCAATCAAATAAATAAAGCTTATTCTCTAATGTAATTTACCAAAAAAGAAGTTCCATAACATCTTCTGCACTACAAGAGTATCCAAGTACATGGCATATCTTCTGAACCTGCGTGTCACTTTGAGTCACTGTCTTGATGTCAAAAATGGAAAACGGAAATTCATACTGACTTGTAAATTACAGAAAAAAATAGCACTAAAAGCATAATGCCTGCATATCCATGGAAGCCTTTTACCAAATGATATTAATAGTGTATGGGGCAGAAAATACACATGTATCTTGGAATTTTTTTACAGAGGCAATTCAGTACTAAGTAACTTAAACCTAAACTTCTTTATTTCTCATGGTGCAAACACAGGAATTGTCATACCACTGATAACTATAGGCCCATTTAGCATACAGCTTTTAAATTCAGCCTAAAGTGTTTAGATTACTTTCCAACCAGCTGCTGATATACTGTATGCTTTCAAGGCACCATCCACACCAGACCACACATCCACAGCACAGTCAACACAAGCAGTTGAACTTATTTTTTATGCTTCACATCCTGCCTAAACAAGTGACAAGTGACTTTTCAAGTAATCTGAAGACAGCATTATGGACAGTGTGATCCAATTCCACAAGACCCTGATATAAAAATTAAATGCGCTCTCTAGCAGGAACTAAGAAATTGTTCTACCCTGCACCTCAGTACCACCAGCATCAATATCAATGTTTAAGTTGCTCTCCTCTCGCGGTCAGTGGAAAGAAACAGAAGCTCAGGACTCATCTCTTCTTAAAGACATCTCCCCAGACTTCTCTCAAAGGTGAGCAGTGCCCAACAACAGGTTGGACTAGCTGACTTCCACAAGTGCCTTTCACCCAATTTTTTCGACGACTCCACCAAAGACCCAAGTGCCTATTTCTCATCACAAGAGCATTTTGTTCCAGAAATACACAGTGAACTACTGCAGCTCCTCAGCCAACACTAATGAAAGAGGTTATGTCCTGATAAGAAAATTAGATAAAACCTCTTTTTCCTGCTAGTAGGAGGCAATATATCAGAAGCCAATAAGTCTTTCACAGTAGTAAAGAGTTGAATTACTCCATCTATTGTGAGACATAACTTACAAGAATATCTAGTTCTACAGAAGGATTTCCATATTGTGTCTATACTCTTCTAGACTGGGCATTTAATGAGGAACCAGGCAAAGAACACAGAAGTTATACGCACATGTTGGTTACTGTCCTAAGCATTCCATGTGGCACTTTCTTCAGAAGGCCCAATCTCTTTTCCTGCATAGGAGTTGTAATAATTAAGCCTCCTGTAGATTTGAACTAGAACTGCATAAGGTAAACATCTGCCTGATTCAGTCTTCTTAAATCTAAGATAGATGATTTATCTTATCTAAACCTTAACTATGTAAATCTACGTGAGTCTTCCTCTGCTCCTTATGCTTTAAGTAACAAGAGAGGTACAAGGCAGTGGTGGCTTACCACAAATACTTTTGTTACTTGCTGTTTACATGGCAGCTCAGCCCCCAGCCCCACAGTGAGTTGGGTGAATCAGAAGAGCAAAAGAGGGAAAAATCATGAGTTGAGATAAGACACTTTAACAGGGAAAGAAAAAGCTGCACACTCCAGCAAAGCAAAACAAGGAATTCATCCACCACTTCCCATGAACAGGCAGGTGTTCAGCCATCTCCAGGAAAGCCTGACTCCATCACATGTAACAGTGATTTGGGAAGCAAACGCCATTACCCCAAATGTTCTACCTTTCCTTCTTCTTCCCTTGGCTTTACATGCTGAGCACAACATCATACGGTGAGTGTCCCTCTGGTCACTTGGGGTCAGCTGTCCAGCTTGTGTCTTCTCCCAACTCCTTGTGCACCCCCAGCCCTTTCACTGCTGGGGTGAGAGGCAGAAAAGGCCTTGACACTGTGAAACCCTGCTCAGCAGTAGCTAAAACATCCTTTTCGTTTATCAACACTGCTTCCAACAGGAATCCAAAATACAGACCCTTTGTAGCTACTATGAAGAAAATTAACTCTGCCCCAAAGAAAACCACACACATAGAGTTTGAAAATTAGTCTTCTCCAGAGATTTTTATTTCTTTCCATTTACAGGAGTCAGAGCTTCCTTGGGTAGTGAAGAGATAAAGAAAAAGCTGTACTTCTCAATTCAGTACACCAGCTGATGAGCCTGGAAGTGTCCTGCACACATTAACCAACATGGCACAGGCAGTCACTATAAAAGTGCCTTCATTGTGAAGGCTGTTACTGAAAGGCAGATTCCCTTTTCCAGGCAATATAAATTTAGGAATGTTTGACTTCTGGTTTAGGTAGTTCTGTTTGCAGATGTGGAAAGAATAAGATTACTGCTACTTTTAAAAGCCATAATTTTTACAAAAGACTAAGTAGTTTTAAGGTGTGTTTAAGCCTCAATTTAGCATTGCTAATCTAGCTGTTCCCCAGAACATATTTACATAAAGACGTGGAGCTTTTGGGGGTTTTTTTAATGCATTAATGCTGCTTTGACTTTCTGTGTTGGCACTTTATTTCAGCAAAATGACTCTCCATTTTCACTGATGTCTTTTTATAAGGATGGCAATAAAACAAACAAACAATTCGGTGTTGGACTTGAGTCACAAATGTGTATTATGTCTCAAATACACTCTAGTGACTTTCTTGTCTGGAGACCAGAAATCCTGGGAGGAACCTAATAGCAATTTTTCAACAGTTAAGAGACAGAGCCAAGATTTTTAATGAGGGAATGTGGGAGAACAACAGACAGTAGTCACAAATTGAAACAGATGAAGATTCAACAGGATATAAGGAAAAAAAATACAATGGCATTTCAAGTTTTCAGTCACTACACAGAATACCATGTTTGAATGCCTTAATGACAAATAGGTCTTGAAATTCCCCCATGAAAAGAGTTGTTTCCTGGCTCACCAGTACTTGAAAATTATGTATTCCCTTTCTCAATTAGTGGCATTTCTCTTAGGAAGGTTCAAAATGCATCACAAGCATTTATTATTATACTTATAGATGTGTTGTCCCTTTTTTCTGCTAAGAAGAAGAAGAAGAAAACTACTGTTTCCACAATAAAATTATTCTTCCTTGGAAGGGAAAATCCCATATAAAATAAAGTCTGCTCTGTAATCCAGGTAACTTGATGGTAAAAATGCCTTCACTCCTTGAGTAAATGTCTAAAGGAGAGCAGCAGACTTTTGGCTGCTTTTATTGATTTTGGGCTTTGCTGTGCACTGTCTAGCTTGTACACAGAGTCAGCTTTTCACTTTATCTTTTCTCTGTGCTAATCTAGTGGAAGACAATGTACAAATTAGAATTGAGGTCCTTAAGATTAAGATTCATAGTTATGGGCTTTGTCAGTGTCTTTAAGCAATTTAATAAAGCAGTGTATCTGTCAGATTGATGGACACTGTTCAGATAAGTTTAGCTTTTGAAGATACACCAGACTAATTTCTCCAAGTGAAGACCACATGCTGCACAGAAGAAGAAAAAAAAAAAAAAGAAAATAATATTCATAAATATTTCAGGAAGGCAAAAATTTGACTCTGAGAGGACATTACAGTGAAGGAGATTTATTTTCTCTTCCATATCTTTAAAAAGTCCTCATAATTGAAAGATATATTTCCTTCTTTCTTTGCTTTTTTTTTTTTTTTGCCTCTAATCTGTCTCTTCTACTTACCTGAAAGCACATAATATTTCCTTTGTATTGCTTTACTGGCAGCAGAAAGTAAAGGAGGACAGATGGAGCACTCAGCAGTATCCCTCAGCACAGTTCATAGGAAGCTTTGCTACACCAAGACTGGCCCAAGAGAAGAGTCATAACTTAGAGGTCCAGCATTCCGATAGTAGGACTTTGACCTCTCCCATCTTCCACCCCTTTGGTAAGGAACAATACAGAAAAAATTGTCAAAGGTCTATGGAAATCTTATCACATGTGCAGCTGCCTCCTGCTTAACCAAGATTCTGGTTTCCTTATGACAACCCCATTGGTTCAGAAAATTAAACACTTACTCTAAGAAATGCTCATACTAACAGTTATTCTGAGCACTGCAAAGAAAGGATTTAAGTCAAAATAGGAGCTGAAAACAAAATTAACCATAGCTTGTGGGCAAAGGCATTTGTGGGTAAATGCATCAGCAATCATGTAACCACTCACACATTTTAGTGTGTTCAGGTGGCTGCTGCATTCAAAGCAATCAAAAGTTTTTGCTGATTAAACTGTTTATCCACAGGTATCCAAAGCATTTTTGTAAAGGCATGAAGTAAAAAAATAAATGACCCTGTGTTGGATAACTGGCTCCTTGCATTTCTGGGGCCAAGTGGTGAAGTTTCCAAATGTTTTATACTTGTGTATTGTTTCACACATTGTTTTGAACAACCACACCTGTGACTCTCCACCTAGGGAGCCAGAAAAGCTCATGACTAAGAGTGTGGGAATTATCAGTTGTTCACCTTGGTGGCTCCAGTTTTCTGCTTTATAAATCAGAAATAATAATACCACCATTTTTTTCTGAAACATTTAAAATATTATGGGCCTTACCTATAGGCAACTAATTCTACAAGCCATATATTGTAGCCTGGCCCCACTGAGATCCATGGGAAAGTGCCTGTCAGTTTCAGAAAGGACAGATTTTTCGCTCACTGACTTGAACAACAGATCAGGCCCTATTGCCAAGACAGAATTTAAAAATTATTATTTTAAACTCTATTGGTATTTACTTGAAGCACAAGAGAACTTGCCATGTCAATTTTCTCTCAGCAGTGGATAAGTATAGGCTTAACACCTATAGTTGTTGGCAGAGTCTCATGTTTCAGGTGGGTCTGCAGTTGAGTGTCTGTTGGTGCAGCACATCGATCACACGTCCTAGAATAGATGTAATAAGAAGCAGACAGTGTTTTCTTGAACTGACATATTAAAGTTGTATGCATGCAGCTGCTGCTTACATTAAACCCTCAGAAAACATCTCTTCTAGAAAGTTTTGCCCATGTTTTAATATCTTTTTAGACTGTGATGTAGTTTCAGCACCAGCACATGGGAAAACTGTTTCAGCAATTAAAAGGGCTTATCTGATCACTGAATAGGTATTATTAGATTCTTGTATATCCACTGAGGTTTCACAAAGTTCTGTGCTGTGTCACACAACTTCATTTTAGATGACTGAAAGTACCCTGTTCTGATATTAACACCGTATGGCATCTAGTAACTTACCATAAATGAAGACAAGTTGGCCTCTGTCAGGCTAGAACAAATACAAAGAATGACACTGCTCACCGTTTGTCACCATGAGAAATTTTATACTTGATAGAAACTATTTTGATAATGATTCATTGTGCTAATTTAATAAGTATTCCCTCTTCCTTTTACAAGGAGAAAATATCAGCTTTCTGGCAATGAACATAGAAATAATAAATTGGGGCAATAATTCAAATAAGAAGAACACACTAAAATCTTGGCCAGCATATCTAAGCCCAGATACCTACAATTGGATAAAGTCATATCTAACACCTCTGCAGAGGTACAGGTAGAACCTGCACTTCCCCTTTATTCCACTGGCTTTTGGTAACAAATCATCCTGCATGAAAATTAGGCCTTTTGTTATGTAAGTATCATCTCAGATGTAAATTACTGATTTTATGAATATGGCTATAGCATATTTCTTCTCCTTTCACTTGAAGACAAGACTTAAACTAAGACATTGGTTAGAATTTGCACAGTACATAAATGTATTTTGAGTGCCAAAGAAGATTAAAGTGGGAGCAAAAATGGTTGAACCAGTTCAGGGAAGATTAATGGGAGATTTTAAGATTAACTGGGCGATTTTAAATATCCTTCAGACCAAGAACTCCCACTACTACATATGCTCAGAATGTGAAAGAGATACTACAAGAATCATAGCATATTCTGTGTTGGAAGGGACCCACAAGGACCATTGAGTCCAACTCCTGGGCAGCCCCAGAAGTCACACCAGGTGTCTGGGAGCATTGTTCAAACACTTCTTGACCTCTGTCAGGCTTGGTGCTGTGACCACTTCCCTGAGCAGCCTGTTCCAGTGCCCAGCCACCCTCTGGTGAAAAACCTTTTCCTGATATCCAACCCAAACCTTCTGGTCATCATCTTAGTGCCTTTTCCTTGGGTCCTGTCACTGGTCACCACAGAAATGACACCAGCGTCTTCCCCTGTATTTCCCTCATGAGGATATTGAAGACTGCAATGAGGTTTCCCCTCAGTCTCCTCTTTTCCAGGCTGAACAGACCAAGTGACCCCAGCTGCTCCTCATAAGGCTTCTCCTCAAGGCTCTTCACCATCTTTATTGCCCTCCTTTTGACGTTCTCTAATAGCTTTATAACTTTTTCGTATTGTGGCACCCAGAACTGCCCCCAGCCCTTGAGGTGAGGCCGCCCCAGTGCAGAGCAGAGTGGGACAATCCCCTCCCTTGCCCGGCTGGTGATGCTGTGCCTGATGCCCACCAGGACAGGGTTGGCCCTCCTGACTGACAGGGCACTGCTGACTCATATTCCACTTGAAATCGACCAAGAAAGCTTGCTGCTTCCCACCACATTTTCGTAATCATTTTTGATTGAATGTAATGGTGGGGATTTAATAATGGGATATTTAGTCTGACCCAATTATTTTACTCAATCTTGAGATCGAGAGAGTAAAGAAAGGAAAAATAGCTAAACAAATGAAAGTGCTGGTAGTCGCAGCTTTCAGTGCTCAGTGACCTCTTCATGGCCCTGAACTTTGTCCTGATTTGCATGCACTATTTTTTCATCTGAAATTTTCAGATGAAAATGTTTCAGAATTAAATTCAATTGCTTTAAAAGGATCGATAATGTTATAAGACATCTCATAGTGCAGAGTGTGCCTGAAATAAATTCTTAACTTCTTTTTTGGAGGGTCAGACATTTGGAATACACTTGCATGTATGTTCAAAAAATATTAAAGATGTCCCTGAATCAGGTTAAGTGCCAGCTCTTAGGGTCCTACTTTCTTGGCATACTGCCAGACAGCAATCTTAGTGATTGAGTCATTTTGTACAGGGAGACGTTCTTCAGATAATGCCCGAGTGAGTCATGAGATCTAATTCCATTAAAAAGAGTCATGAGGCCCACAATCTTAATTACATTTATGCTACTAAACAGAGGAATGCTTAATGGAAAAGGATAAGAATAACTCAGTTTGAGCCCCTTCCAATGGAATCAGAAGAGAAGGAGCATTTCCCATACCTGAAATATGAATTTCTGCAGTCTTCCAGACCTGAGCTGCACACAAGCTGGAATGGTCACAATACCATTAGTGAGATTAGAAATGTGGGGTGTGGGGTGGAAGTTGCTAGAAGTGATGGTCTGGTGCTTTCCAGAGATTTTAACCTCTGCCTATCTCACTCTGAATGAAATTCTCTTAGATAAGTTTGTATGACAAGATAAAACAATTTAATACTGCTAAGTCTAGATAAGCATAGACTAAGGCACCACTTCCATTACTCATACATACAGAATCCACATTTTCCTGTACTAATCAAAGGGTAGCCTTGTTTTCTGTGTCAGCTGGATGTAACAGAGATGGGGTTTTACTCAGACAACATAAGAAAGGAAAGAATAGTATTCTACACTGTGTTAAAAGCAATTATTTAGAAAAGCCACCTCCTATTTTCATGGTTTCTTCAAGACTTGACTAAAGAGCTATTCAGAGATTGGCATTTTTTGAAGTAAAAATAAAAATATATACCCAAACAATTTTGCTAGATTTTCTACTCTCCAATAGGCCCAAAAAGAAGGATAATTAATCTGCATATTTTTTAATAATCCAGATATTTTTCTGGGGTTCTTGAGTCTTATATATGACGGGGAGATTTCATTCTGCATCCATCCTTTTTACTTTCATTTGTGAGTACTCCAAAGGAAGCATAAAAAATGCCACCAGGACAGTGTGCAGCATATGAGGGTGAAACCACAGTAACCCACTTGACTTGCAGTAAGTCAAATCATATGTGGCAGGAGCTCTGTTCCCTCTGCACCAGCAAGCAGCACAGCACCAGGGTTGTAGAGACGTTGCTGGCAGAGCCCCTGCCCACACCCTTTGTGTGCCAGGGCGTTGCTTTGGGCTGCTGCAGCTCCAGGACCCAAAAGCTCACCAGCAGCCAGAGCTCACTGGGTGTGCCCCTGCAGCACAGCTTTCAGTGACAAGTCAGCAACAGGACTGCAACATTCACAGATGTTTGAAAATTAGTGACATAGGGGACAAAGGTTCAGTTAGCACTTCCATTAGTCATGAAGTGAATATTTTAATCTCTGAACTCCTCAACTGCAACGTTTAACATAATTAATATACTACATGCTTCTGCAACTAATTAAAAATAATCATCATTAAAATCTGGTAAAACATACTTAATTTACTACTTCATACCTGGTCTTGACTGAAAAGGTGGTCTAATGCCTTGACATAACTAAATTGGTTGTAAGTTCCAGACTGCTGAAGCAAGCCTCCTATAACAAGACGATCTGTCTTCAAGTCATTTTTGTCTTGACAGTTGCAGACAATGATTTCATCAAGTCTAGCACCAAAATGCCCTCTTTTCTTCTCAAATAAATCCTAATCTTCTAATCCCAGGGGAAAAAATGAAGTGTGAAAAGGTAGCACTTCAATCAGTGAATTTAAAAAGTCTTCAACATACAGTGTTTATTTTGTGTCAAAACAATTAAATTGTAAAAAATCACAGCAAATAATGAAAGAGATTGTTACTTTAGTCACTGATGTCATCTGAAAAATCATCTTTAGTACCTTTAGTTTCTTCAAATCAGATTTGATTTCTTCATACCACTCTGGAAAGTATGCCCTGATTTGTGTTTTATTTTCATCGTGTCTCCTGATATTGAGAAGACAATCGCACTGAGCCACAGGCATCTCAAGTTGAGACTATGAACAGAGAGGGAGAGGAGGAATGAGTCTTCAACCTGTTTGGTGTCCCAAAGGATATATATTTTAAAGGATATATCTTGGGAGAGCCACGCAGGTTGATTTGCCCACCTTGCCAAAGACAGCCTGCAGAAGAGCCGGGTATGGAGCCTGTTTGTCTCAGTCTCACTCCAGAGTTTTAATACCATCCTTCTGATCTAGTTTTTGCACAATCATTATTTACTATTTCTGAAAAAATTATGAGAGGTAGATACAAAATCAAACCAAATCACAGGTTATACTAATATCGACAGAGATGTCTGCCTTTGTTCCAGCAATGAGTTCCTTCTCATTATCCAAAAGCTTGTATCCAGTATGTTTATAGAAATGCGAGCAACAAAACAGCAAACAATATTTCAAACTACTGATGTCAAGAGGTCTCTCCTTTTATTGATACTTCAGGACTTGATACTTATTTGTACAGCTGACTGAAACATAAACATTTCCAAAGGATATGCAAATATATCTCTTACCTCATGCAATTAATTTCAGTTGTTTGAAAAAATAGTCACAGAAATAATTAGGAACATTTACACACCATGATATTTCTTAAATTCTTGGACTAGATTTTTACTTCTGTCTTTTAGGATAGACATTCTAGTGGAATTGAGAGGTCAGAAAGTCCTGCAAGAAAACAATAGTAAATACAATCTAAAAACATTAAGAACAGTCCACCAATTCCACCCTCACTTGTGTGCACTGAGCTCCTGCCAAAATGTGAGCTCTGTCACACTCCTCCACTCTGACCTTTGCAGGACATCAGAACAGTGACAGACCTGCTACAAACACAGCCACAATGGGCTTAAAAAGCAAGGTAGAGGCAGAAGTTGAAAATTTGTGAAAGCATCATACAAAACCACAATCCTAAAGTTGCAGTGCTATTTTGTTCTCTCCTCCAACACAGTGTTTGCTGAACAGTAACTTGTCCTAATTAATTCATAAGATAAATGGTCATTGGTCAATCAAAGTACAAACCAATCCCTCATGGCAATTCACAGGAAAAATGAAACAAGAATGCGACGGGCTTAAAGATTAATAACAATAAAAAAAATAATTAAAAGGCTTGTAAGAAAAATCTCTCTAAGCAATCTTCATTTTTGTCTGCTCCAGCAAATTCATTTTTAAAACTAGCTATTAAAATATAAACTGCCCTGTGAAATATTTTCATCTCCTCACAGCCCCTTCCTGAATTTGTTCCAGCAGAGCTATTAGCAGTGATTGAAGGTGAGAGACAAGACAAAATTCTCCAGAGAACAAGGCGAGAGACACCTTTCTGCCCTCAACCCATCAACTATAATGAATGATAGGCACAGTGCATGACAGGGACTGAAATAGGAGACTGTGACAAAGACAGGCTTCAGAGTGCTTCAGAATAATTCATTCAGTTGCATTTGGCAGCAGAAGATCATAATATTTTTTGTGTAGCTACACTGTCAATGCAAAAAAATAAAACGTGGAATGGTATTTGCATGCTGATTCTGTTACAGTCAGAAAGAAAGGAATAGCGAGTTAATCATTTCTATTCTCCCTCCTGTTTCCTGCTGCCCATAAGCACATGGAGCAGTATGAGACAGACACACGAGGCTGACTGTGGAGCAAGGTTTAATTCACAATGTGTTGATTACAGCTACTTCTCCTCCCTCCCTCACAAGACGGTCTATGATAAAAAAACCCACACACTTATTCATCAGCTGTGTTTGGAGTCTGTAATTGCCTCTTTGCTGAAAGAAGAGTTGGGAACATGGCATCACTCTTCAAGAGAGGAAAGGGAGCAGGGAGAAACTCAGAGAGAGATCCAGACCTGATTTGGAAATGAGACTCCAAGAAGACAAATTGCAACCCAGCCACCAGCCTAAGGCTGCTATCACATCACAGTAACTCTGTCTGTGCTTTACCTGCTGAAATCAGTGCCCACAGGACCCCAGTGCCTCTCTGTCCACACAGGCTCACAGGCAGCAGCTTGTCACAGCCAGGCAGAGCTCCATTGAAGTAGCATGTAGCCCAGCCTGAATTCAGGAAAGCTGTGTCACGTGCTTGGTAGAGGATTTCTGCAAGGTGCTGCCACAGGGGGTGGGGAGGGCAGACAGTATTGGTGTGTTTGAAAGAAATGAGATCCAAAAATGGACCCTGAGGGCAGGGGTACTCTCTAACATCCCTAACACAACCACTCTGGACAGGCAGGAGCCTGGGGAGATGGAAATACGAGAGACCAAGCCACCAGCCCTAGGCCACATGACTCCTGTCAAACCCAGCGGGACATTTCCTACGTTCTTCATGTTCTTCTCCATCTCTGATGGATTTGAGCTAAAAAGAATACATCAAAAACACCAATTTCATGACACCCAGTGCAGAAGTGACACAATGTCACTGTTGGACCAAAAGCGGAGCAAAGGGACTCAGCAATCTGAGAGAATGTTAAGTGAATTTATTTAATTATTAACAGATTTATATACACGCGAGAAGGCTGTTCGGATTGGTTGAGATCAGTCCACCCCCCTGGGACTGATTGGACAGAACTCTCACCACCTGTTTCCAAAAGCCACTCTCGGCAACATGAAACTTATATTTATAAAACTTTCAGTAGAATTCCCATGAGAAAGAGTTCTGTGCTGTTACAACACAAAGTCCTTGCAGTCTTGGTAAACAAACATTCATCTAGGATACAGAAAAATAAATATAATCATTTATTCAATGACATAAATAGGTTCAAACTTTTATTCCCCACTCCTAGCTCATCACCAACATAGAAGCCATTTCAGAAGACAGACAATTTTACCACTTCTCCTTTGGAAAAGCCAGCACAGAGAAAAGAAGCAAGCATTATGCTAAACAGAGCACTCACCCTCCTCTGAGGCTTGTTTAGGCACATCTTGATATTATAGTGAACAGTCTTTATACAAGAGGTACAAGATGTTTTTATGGCAGGGACTGGTACAGCCAATGGGCTATGTGAGGACTTTCCTTAAAGATGGAAGGTGTGGTTTTGAATTCTCATCAGACAGGTGAGGGGACTGAAATTCTGTCTATCACATCACAGATGACTGCCCTGAACACTGAGCTTGCTGCTCGGGATGAGGAAATGTGCTTCCTGTGGTGGCATCATACAGCCATGATCCCCTGTTGTACCTAGAATAAAAATGAACGTAGCACTTACTTTTATGAGTCTTGTTCAAGGAGTCCCCAGTGGAGAAAGGCAAGTGCAGAGGACAGATGGAGGCAGAGGACAGACTGGCTCAGCAGGCTGCTTGCCATGCTCCTCTGTGTGGGGTTATCCAGGATCCCTATCCTCTGCACAGAGGTGGTCACTATTCAAGCTGAGGGCCAATTTTAGGAGCTCAGCACCTAATGCTCCCCTAGGACTTGCTTCCCAGTCCAAGCTGTGACCCCCCCAATGGTGGCAGCTAACAATAAATCCTTCCTTCTGCACACTAACACACTGACTGGGACAATTTGCAACCCCCCTCCTTTGATCTAAGCAAAAAGATAAATCATGATGGATCACAACAGGTAATTTATGAGCTTTTTCAGCGTGTTTGGTTCTGTCTAGCAATTCAAATTGTATTTCCTACACAGTCTGCTACCAAAAAGCACTAATGAATTTAAGCTAATAGAACACAATCTTCTGAATATGAAAACACAGCAAGTATGGCTTCACAATGTATGCACACAAAAAGATTTGGATATTTTCTAAGCAAAAATATCCCCAAATCATCAATAAATAAATATACTCCAATAAAGCTAGTTTCAATATATTAAATGTTGTGACTGAAGAATGAAAAATACCCCAGCATGCCAGTGAAATACCTTTGGTTTTCAAGGTACCTATATGGGATGAAACAGAGACCTTATAACAAATGCATATTTATCAGTAAATGCCACTGTTTACCTGTTCACTACAGTTACCAAACTGTGCATTACAGTTACCAAATCTCAGCACTGCTTTTCATTGGAGACACAGTATGATTGTCAGTAGGAGCTGGAGTACATCTGTAAAAACAGAAGATCTCTCCTGTATTAATTGTTTCATATAATTAGCCAAGGAAAACTTTTTAAATGGCACAACAAAAAGTTGCTGCTGTTGGCCATTTAGTTTGGAAATGCTGTACAGAGGCATCATTTCTACTCAAACATGGGGATCCTGCAAGGGATTTGACTCAGGGTCTTGATGTGGATGGGAAAGTTCACTGTGCACTTTCCGTACACTGAAAGCAGTGAATGAGAAAAGATGAGTGGCCACCTGACATTATGTGATGAGTATTTGGACTTTCCAAGGCTACTTCAACCACAAATTCCTTAGGTTCACTCATTAGGAAGAAAAAGTATTCTTCAGATTTTTGAATTACCAGAAATCTGACACTTTATACACACTCAAAAAGGGAATTTGAAATCTTCATAGGGATCCAACTGGAGCAGCAGATCCCATACAAATTCAGGGCTGACTGGGAGTTTGTCATTCTCACAGCCATGGTCCTCCAGCTCAGGGCCCTGGGATCTCCTCAGCCCATCATCAGTGTGGAAGCCAGAGAAAAAGAAAGCATTAAACACCTCTGCCTTGTCTATGTCCCTGTTTCTTAGGTGATCATCCTCATTCTGTAGTGGGCTGATGTTATTTCTGTACTACTTTTTGCTACTAACATATATATTTATATATAACTGTGTGTATATATTCAAATATATGAAATACAACAACTGCTTTTTATGAAGTTGGAATCCAATGCCTTTCAAACTGTTACCTTTGAAGCAAATTATAGGTTTTAAGCAAACTAACAAACCAATTAATTTTATGTCATTTTGTTCTCAAACTTCTGTTCAGCATAGATTCCCTTAAACTAGGCATGAGTGTTTTACTTGAAAAGGTCATCCTGTGCCTGGTTATGAAATTCATTTGAACCCATGCATAAACTCAAAACCAGAAGAGTCCCTCCCTTGGCTGAGAACAAATATCACAGGCTGCCTGGGCTCAGAGCAGCTCCTAATTAAAAAATCAGGATGGGTAGAACATGAATATGTGGAAATGCTTGATAAAAATTTACCTTTCTGCAGCAAGTACTGCTCTTTCCAACTAGCCAAAATCTCTCACACAGGTGGTACTTCCCAGGAAACAGGTAACAAACTGTTCTGAACCTGGAGGGGTATCTCCTCCTGCAAGAAGTTTTACTGATTTCAGGGGAAATATTTGCAGAGGAGGGAGCTGCCTAGCATTTAGAAGAAAGTCATGTGATCCTGAACAAGATGGAGACAGACCTTTCCAAGCATGTGGCTGCCCAAACACTGTGCCTGTTACAACGCCTTGCTATTGAGATCTCCCTGGGAGGGCTGGCAAATACAGCAGGCGCAGGACCTGCCAGAGACCCCCTCCCCTCCAGAGCAGCCGCCAGAGGCCAGCAGAATAACTAGGGCATCTCACCAACACAGACAACAGAACTATGCCCTTGGTTCACCTGTGGAAAACTGCTTGCCTGTATCTAAATGTAGGTGTTTTAGTCTGGAGCTGGTTAAGACTCATTAGGATCTACCCATGGTATCTCTGCACTGGAGATACACTCCTGCCATCCCTTTTTCTGTGTCCTTATGGGATCCAAAACATGAAAAGATAAACTGTTCCTGTGTCCACAGGTGCTGATATCTGTGCATGCAGTATGAGACATCTCTGCCACTGTTGTAGCATTCACAGGAATACTGGCTTTGGGCAGAAGAAAAAAGTCTTAATTCAAGAAACCTAACAGTAATGACAGTCTCTTCTATGTATACACCACTTTTTTTTCCAGAAAATACATTTACAAGTATCTACAATATGTATGCAAGCTACTCACCTCCCCATAGAACATTTCCTTATATTTTTCAATACCTAGTATTTTAAAAAGTTTGACCAGTCTAACAGCATTTTTACAGGCAGACAAAATATAAAAAACCTTTTAGTATACCAAACTGAAACAAGCATCTCATTTTGTGTATTGATTCCTCTCAGAACACTTTGAGGCCCACAGAGAGCTTGAATAAGAAATTCTGATGAATGCTTTTTCTCATTTTCCTCTCAGAAATGAAACAGCATACATAAAATAAATAGTAAAACAGTCTCTTTCTACTGCATGACACACAAAAAAAATGGCATAAATCGTCTTAAGATTTCCACGGGCAAAATTTGCTCAGAGCTGTTTCCCTATCAGCTTACAAATGAGAGTTTAATCTTTTGCACATCAAAGGTAACAAGTAGGACAAGGGAAAGGTTTATTAAAAGTCTTTTTTGGTTTGCTTCAGATCTGAACAGAGCCTGCTTCTTGGAAATCTGTTGAATGAGTACCCAGCTGTTCATTTCAGCCCTAAATGGAGTGACCCTGAACACAGCCTAATTGGCTCCTCCATTTACACTCAATGCATTTGTGGCTTGCTGTTGCAGCAGGGCAGAGCCAGCATTCCCAGGCTTACCACACCCAGATGTCTTTTACTTATAAACTGAAATCTGAATTTTATCTGTGTCTAATACTCAATTTCAAGATTATTACACCATCTGATTTCTTTTTTTTTCTTCCCCTAAATTACTGCTCTGTAGCCTCAACCTTAACTGCCTGCTGATATGATTTGTATATTGTGAACGGTCAGAGGACTGAATTTTTATTGCCAATGAGATGACTGCAATGAATGTGTGACTCATCACCACATCTTTTATTGATGGGGCTGTGGGTTACACTGCAGGACATTAACAGAGAGAGAAAGATGATTTGCAAATTAAACTCTGTGGAAAGAACAGCATCTTGCAGGAGACTATGGCCAGAAATTAGGTGCCTTCTAGAGAGGTTGATCTTTTACAATCATATTCTCATTGGTTTAGCATTTTTCAATCTTTGGTCTGATTTTATTTCTTAATCACAGTCAATTCTCTTTCTCTTTGCCCAGCCATGTTGTCATTGTTTTACATCAAAATAAGGCAACTTAAATACCAAACACACAGTGGTAGGCAATTCACTATTTGTCTCTTCTTGAAAGCCTTTTTACACACACTTAATCAATGCAGAAGTAAATCACCACTCCTGAATCTGTCTTCTCCAAACACCTAGATATCCTGGTTTCCTCACCTATTTTGTTTTTCTTCCACAGCTTTCTAAACCAAACCAACCAGGCACTACCTGTGGCCATATTCTCACAGAACATATACTGCTTCCTTTCTGAGAAATAGCAATAAATAAACCCAGAGTCTGATGAAGACCAAGTGTTTGACAAAGACCATGCATTTCTCATGAAGTAACAACATCTTTCTCAGTTCCCCATAAAGCCTCTCTAAAATCTCTCTAAATTTCAACAGGCCAAACAGCACTGAAAGAACCATGAAGACTATGTAGAGCCATGTAAACCTATCATTTGAGTTGGCAATCTACAATTATCTCAGGTGAGGCTCCATGCAGACTCTCTACAAGGAGAAAGGGCTGCAGGTAATAGTAATATATTCATGCCCCCTCCCAGTGCCCAGCTGGTGCAGGAACGATGGGATGCTTAGGGGTCAATTAGAGAAGTTGCTGTTCTGGCCTTTGGCTAAAAAGACTTATTCATGAGAGGTTTTGTCAGGAGCTATTTTAGCAGTGTGTGAGACATAGAAAGTGAATTGAAGAGGATCAAGGATGGGACAGAATCACAGAATGAATGAGGTTGGAAAAGACCTCTGAGATCATTGACTCCAGCCGATGAACGAACACCACCTTGTCAACAAGACCATGGCCCTCGGTGCTACATCCAGTCTTTTCTTAAAGATCTCCAGGGACAGTGACTCCAACATCACCCTGGGCAGGCCGTTCCAATACCTAATCACCCTTTCTGTGAAGAAATTCTTCCTAATATCCAACCTAAACTTCCCCTGGTGCAGCTTAAGTCTATATCCTCTTGTCCTGTTGCTGGTTGCCTGGGAGAAGAGGTTGAACTCCACCTGGCTACACCCTCTTTTCAGGTGGCTGTAGAGAGCAATAAGGTCCCCTCTGAGCCTCTCTTTCTCCAGACTAATCATTCCGCAGCTCCCTCAGCTGTTTCTCATAGGACTTGCGTTCCAAGCCCTTCACTAGCTCCACTGCTCATCTCTGGACACGCTCCAGCACCTCAATGTCTTTCCTGAACTGAGGGGCCCAGAACTGAACACAGAATTTGAGGTGTGGCCTCACCAGTGCTGAGTACAGGGGGACAGTCATTGCCCCGGTCCTGCCGGCCACACTGTTTCTCATAAAGACCAGGATGCCGTGGGCCTTCTTGGCCACCCCGGCACACACAGAAGAGGAAGTAGGGACTGCACTTATAAATAGTGTGTATACTGACCTGAGGAAAAAAGAAAATGGAAGTAATTGGAGGGTGTTAAAATATTCTCCCCAGAAAAGAAAGAGTGAGGCATGAGAATTATCCAGAACAGCTAGGAAGGAACTTTTATTAAAGACAAACTGTGATATCACATGTAGCAATCTTATCATGGGCTACAGCTACCAGAGAACAAATGATCTTACCAATCTGGTGGCAAGGCATGATGCGATGTATCACTGTAGACTGGTTGCAGTTTCTTTTTGTTTTATTTTTCTCCAGTTACTTCCCATTTTATTTAGTCTTTTGACATACTGCAAATCACAATCTGGGTAAGTTAGCATATCTTTCACTAACTGGTCATAGGCAGCCTCTTGGATAGAGTGAAAGAGACTACTTCAATAAAGACATCAAACTGAAAATATTTTTTCCTCCATTAGTTTTTTCTATCATCCCAGCAAATTATGCAGTCAAGGATTTTACTTGCTCTTTACCATGATAATCATGTTCCTTGCTACCATGTACATCTTGCTACCTGGGATTAAGAAATATTAGCTAAATCAAGTTTTAATGTTACTGGGAGGAGAATGTCTAACATGAATATGTGTCAGTATCTGTGTGCATGGTTTGCAAATACATTTATATATATATATGTCTATGGGCTGCAGGGATGATGTAAGTAGCTTGCGAACTCCTGCAGATAAACACTCATATGTTTCAGAAATATGTTGGCAATGCCTGTGAAGTAACTTGCCCTTCAAGTTCCTTTCAGTGACATGTGGGCCTGTTACCACTTTTCTCATTCTGTGATGGCCATCAGTAGTTGCTGGTGACAAGACAGATGTGGACATTTCCATATTTTGAATCCAACAAGTAAACTATCACTTCCAGTTATTTTTGTGTTAAAGAAATAACTACTTTTGCTCATAGTCAGTATAATTATATTTTTTTCTTTAAAAAATACTTCTGAAAACAGGGTTTGTGCTAGACTCAGTTACATTTGTTCTGTACCTTCTCTGACACTATTAGAGGATGTATTGCATTTGCATGGCCAGGTTGTGATAGTTGGGGAATACAGAGGTGGCTTCTGTAAGAAGCTGTCAGAAGCTTCCCCTGTGTCCAATGGAGCCAATGCCAGCCAGCTCCAAGACAGACCCACTGCTGGCCAAGGCCGAGCCAATCAGCAACAGTAGTAGCATCTCTGGAATAGCAGATTTTAAGAAGGGTGAAAGTTACAGCACAACAGCAACTGCAGACAGAGAGAGGAGTGAGTGTATGTGAGAGCAGCAGCTCTGCAGATGCCAAGGTCAGTGAGGAAGGAAGGGCAAGAGGTGCTCCAGGAACCGGAGCAGAGATTCCCCCGCAGCCCATGGAAGTCCACAGTGGAGCAGAGCTCCTCCTGCAACCCCTGGAGGACCCCATGACGGCAACTGGTGAGCAATCCCTCACTGTTCCTTATCTCGACACACAAGCCTTTCATTGCATTTTCTTTCCTCTGCCCAGGTGAAGAGGGGAGTGATAGAGGGGCTTTGGTGGGCACCTGACCCACCAGCCAGGGTCAAAACACCACAAGGGAAAATAATACTAAACCTGTGATAAATTAATTGGGACTGAAACTAAAAAACAATATAAATCTACTTAATGCTTCTGGCCATTTTAATTAGACATTAAGTAATAAATTGAAATGTGATGAGTATTCTGAGACCAAATAAGGATCCAGAGATCAAATAGGCAAAAAAAGCTCATGTAGAGCTCAAGGCAATTGTCAGGACCCTTTGGAGCCATGACATATGCTAACTGCTGTGGAAAGACCAGACACAATTTGACCTTATCTAGGAAGTCTTCTTTCACTTACAGAAAATAACCCCACAGGTCCCATCGTGCAAGCACCTGAACCGGAATAAATTAAGCTACTGAAAACCAATCACACTGTTCTCAACTTCATTCAGTGTTCACAAAGCAATGAATACTGTGTCTTGCTGCCAGGCACGCAGCTCTTTAAAAATTACAATATTGAATTTTGCCGTTTCTTTATTGTTTATTGATTATTTGATCTTGCTTTTTATTAGCATGTTTTTGAAAAGTTTTGTATAGCTTTGTGCAGTTGTCCTTTCAATTCATAGGTGGAGTCTAGGTAAATTCATTTTTCCAAATATACTAGTGTCCAAAAAAGGTCATAAACCACCTCAACTACGTAATAAACATACTAAATGTCTCATGAGTTGCTAGTGATCCAAAGGCTATATCTAAAAGGCAGAATGAGCAAGTTTAAGACAGAGGTACTTAAACAAAAATAAAAAAGAAGAAGGAGAAGAAAGCAATATTATTTAATATGAATTATTTTGGCTATGCCTGAATGAGCACACAGGGCTAACTACTCAAGGCCATCACTAGTTTTAATCATGTGTTGACATCACCACTCAACCTGTTCAATGCAGTGTTGCAATTGGCTTAATTTTGGGAAAAAATGGTTTGCAGGGTACCTTTAGCAGCAGTGGCCTAGTAACTAGCTGTGCTAGTTTGAAAACAAATCAGTGGGAGATTGCAAGTCAGAATTATAATTTTAAAAAAAAAATTATAAAGAAATGAAATAGTACAAGGAAAAACACTGACAAAGTTGGATACAACCTGACACCCTGTTAGTCAGGGTGGTGGTAGCAGTCCAAGTAAAGTGGCTCTGTTGAAGTGGTCATCCTGTAGAAAAGTCTGGTCTCCACCTGAAGGTCCAGTGGTAGCGCTTGTCCTCTGAGAATCCAGTAGGCAGGGCTGACTTTTGCAGTTCCAAGGCCCAGGCTATATTCAGTTGGAAATGCTTGGCTCCTCCCCTCTGGGCAGAGCATCTCACACTGGGATGAGGTAATTCCAGTGAGGTAATGCCATGAGTCATGTGGTGGTTTCTTGATGGCCCATTAACAGAGATAACACCCAGAGGGAGTTATCAGGGGGTGAGTTATGACAGGAGATAACGAACAGTGCCCCACCTGTTTTAACAGCTTGTGGAGATGGTAATAGAATATATCTTATATTGCAACCTAGGACACCAGCTCATCAAAGTAGTGGCACAATATAGACTGTCTTCCAGGACAGTGAGGTACTATCTACGACTTCTGTAAAATCGAAAACAAAAGTGAAAAATGTGGCTCTGATTAATATCTAAGGCATTTCCCTTGAAACGGCTGTTCTGATAAAGACTATCTTGCTATCAGTTGAGGGTATGTATGTGGCAGATTAAACATATGTTTCAGGAGCACACTGGGAGCTCACTGAAACCCAGCCAGCCTATAAATGACATGCAGCCATCTATTTTTTTCTAATGCGGCCTATGTACCTCTCCTTCAAAGCTTTTTAAAGAACTATTATTTTAGCCTACAAAGGGTTTTTACTGCTGCTAGCTTTCACAAACACTGCACAAAGAAAGAATAAACCCATTACACTAATTTTTTTTCTGCTTTTATCCTTTGATGAGCTTGGGGAGGAAAAAAGAGAAAGAAAAATCTCCCACAGGCAGAAAGTATTCCTAATAACTATGCTCACATGCCTCTAACAGGAACAATTCACTCTCATTTTTAATGACAGTTACTTCTTATGTGCCCTGTTACACTCACAACTTTATTATAGATTTCAATGCTTACCGCAATGAAACCTCAAATCCTTACCAATGTACAAAATCCATGTGTGCAAAAATTTAAATTATTCCACAGCTTCCCTTGCTGAATGGCATCACACTGGCCCATGTTTTATTCATAAACCACAAGCCTGACTTTTTAAAAAAAAATCTTCCCAGCTGTTTAAAGCAGCAAAAAGACCCTTTATGTCAATCATTTGCTCTGTAAACTGTAGCTCACACTAAAGACCTTGGCTTGGTGAAGTGCATCTTCCTGGAACTCCATGTATCAGAACACATTGTATCAGAAAGTTGCCACAAACCTGTGTTCAGAAATAGGATGACAATGACAATGCTTTCTGCCACAGAGGATGCAGCTTTTCTCACCAGACTGGAAATCTTTTCTGTAAACATGCTCTGATTTTTGGTTTACATTCTCCACACTCACATTCATTTCATCTTGTACCACACAGTCTCAAATGGCTGTGTACACTTGGGTTTCCTCCTCCTATGAACGTGTCCAAAGGCTTCTGTGGAAAAGGCATCATTGGAAAATAACTCCCTTTTGGCATCATCACTGCAAGTTATTTTGTTAAGTGCACTGTGGTGGGTCAAACAAAAAAATATGGAGTTTATACAATTATGCAGTTTTGCAATAAAACACCAAGGAATGCAACAACAAGAGGAAACAGCTTGTCTCTACTACGCTGAAGGTCAAGAATGGACCTCTGATGTGAAGATGCAGCTAAACACCTAAGGAAGGTGTCTTAAGCAGTCACAGCTCCATCTGTCTTGTGTCTCAAGGCTCACTAATGGCATATTGCTGTTTTGATTACTGCTGTACTATGTGTGCAATAAATACATAGCTCTGCAATTACCTCTGATATACTTACTCAGTTGTAGAGGCAAAGACTAAAGAAGGCAGACACAAGATGTGCTTCTGGTGTATCTGCACAACAAATAACTGCATCAGAGAGTAAGAAGATAGGGAAGTCAGGAAGAATTACTCTGATCCTTTGTTGTTTATGTGTGTGGGGGCTGTGTGCAAGCCACAATCTATTGGTTAGAAACGACGAGAAGAATGGACATTTAAGGATGAAAAATTACTCTATGCAAAATTTAATACTTACCACTCAGGATATATTTAGGACAGAAATAAATTGTACCTAATTTCTACCTGCGGAGCCATGGCAGTGACTCTTATCAAAGTTAATAGCAGCCACAGATGGACAATCAAGAATAAAATTTGGCCAGCAATCAGGATGAGAACCTGTGGAGAAGTTATGTTTACCACATCACAGGGAGTACACTGGGGTTAAAAACAACAACTTTCATCAATAATTCAGCCACCAGACAGATTCACTTCTGTAGGACAAATCAAATTCATACTCTTTATTCTGGCATGCAACAATGTTTTATTAGAGATGCTTTATTAGAGATGGCAATAGGAAAGTGTTTCCCCTTTCTCATCTCACACTCATGAATATGTCTTTCGTAAGGAATAAACTGGAACAGCCACCAGCTGTTACAGCTGGTTACAAATTATTGGTCATTAGTGTTGACTAGGACTGACTTTGAAACCACAAAGTTCCTAAGCTCCTTCAGTTCCAACATCATTTCGCAAAAATCCCTACATCATATCCAAGAAGCTGAGAGTATGTAGCTCTCTTGACTGTAATGTTTAGGGGGTTTTTTATTTTTCATGGCACCATGAATAGTCTGCCTCAGTAGGCTTTACTAACGAAGTAGCAAAGTGCTTTGATCTGCTGAGGAAAACCAAACTCCCTTATCAGCCCTTTTCAGAGTATCTCAGCCAAGTACCTGGTAAATTGCTCAAAGAAACCACAGTCATATAGCCACCAGTTGCTGGTGGATCATCCTGCATGGGAATACACAGACAGTACATCTCATGGAGACCGTATGAGCCTGGTGACTTTGATTGTGGAGCACTTTCACAGAGCTGGCTTGGTTCTGGATATATTAAAGAGAACAGAATAGAGGTGCCAAGTTGGCTCCACTGCTGCAAGAGTCTATCCGTTTTCCAGTACTTGTATTTCACCTTTTTTTTCTTTCCCCTTACACAGGCAGTTACGTCTTCTGGCCTTTTGTGTGACAAACCAAGAGCTGGGGTTTTATAAGTGATTCCAGTAAAGAGAAGCCAGTGAAACAGTTAACCATCATTGATATAACTTTTTGTTTAGAAGAATTCCCAGACAGAAAGAGAAAGTCTAGGTTTCTAGTTTTGTCTTTCCATCCTTACATAAGTAACATGGAGATGATTGTATTACACCCTAAATACTCTTCCCATATAATTAATACTGCTACTTGCATCCTGCTCTTGTTTTACCGTTCCAATTTCAAGGTCCAAAGCAGATGACACAAAATATTTCCACTCTGCTGGCTGCAAGAACCAGGAAAACTAGTTCAACTTCTTCCTTCTGAGACTTACCTGCCAGCAATGTATGACTCAAGGACCTTATCCTTGCAGACAGGCAAAGTCTGTGGCAAGATTTCCACTGAACCTGATTAGAGCCCTTCTTGGGCTACTGAAAATTATTCATTAAACAGTTGAGCAATAAATAATGTGCAACAGTCAATATGCACAACAGCAGCCTCAGAGGACAGTCCATCCTCAAACAGATTCCCTGATGCTGGTTATCCCAGATTAAGCAACTCACTGATTCAGCCTCAGAACAGGGCCTCTCCACCTCTGAACTTCAGGATGCTGTTGCCAGGGTAACTTCTGAAGACGTTTTAGGTTCAAGTTCCAACATTTACCTGCTCAGTGTTTGTCTCTCCCTTCACTTCTCCTTCAGTAAAATTCTCTCAGCAAATTCATCTGCTAGGTATTTACCAAACACCCAGGTAAAAGGGGCATGGCCATGGGTGAACAGACTTTTTTTTCTAAAGCAGAAGAGAGCTGTGCAAAATAAGTTCAGCCAGCCACAAAGCTTCAGCCTGTTCATCTCATGTGTGGTGCTTCATAACCTCAAACCCCATCACTCCTGCCCTTACAGCTGGTCTTAATCACACTGGGTTATTTTCTGCTTTTGTGGGACTAAGAGAGGTTGGATACACACTGAATATTAACACAGACATGGGAATTGCATGCATGAAAAACTGAGCTACAAAAAGTATGCAGGTTATAAAAAGGCATTTGAGCCCTGGACAAAAGGGCCAAGGTCACCAGGATCCTGTTGAATAGATGTGATGTTCTCCTTCATGCAAAACTTGGTGATTGCATCAGGGAGCTCTGGCTTATTTTTAATTTTGTACATTCACAGCGATGTACAACATCAAACTTCCACAAAAGTCAGGTGGACTGAATGTTGAAGGTTTTTTCCCACTCCTTCAATCCAATACCTCAACACTGTACACTCCTGTCATGACCACACATGGATGCTGTACAATATTCACTGTGATTTTTTTCCTTTATCGTTTAGTGTTATTGTCTCATCCACATACCTTGTACTGCCAAAATAATAGATAGACCCAGCTCATCCACACATATCACATTTCCAAGCTGCCTTTACTGCCTCTGCTTGAGGCTGAAATGTATGCCCAAGGTCTTCATAAACCTATCTTAAATGAAAGATCTACTCATTTTAACAAAATTTAATCCAACCCACGATGAGACAACCTACTCTGCCAAGCAATTAACACATTTTGAATAGCCAAACTGCACCTGAAACCTGCTTGTTCTAAAGAAGACTGGTTTCTGACTTCATCTAAATAATTCACACCTGCTAACACAACTATAATTGCAGCCTAGTAACTCTGAAAGTGCTTGTTCCAGAATTAATATCTGAGGTTTACTGTCAAGCCCAGAGGCAAACACACTTATTACATTTTGCAATTGGCAAACATAAACACAAGAATTAAAATTTTCTTTGAAGAAAAATCCTTTTGAGCTTCACCTATCTGAGAGATAAAATTTCTAGAGAGGAAGAAAGAGAAATGACAAAAGAAAGACATCATGTTCCAGAACCACAGTGAAGGAGAAGTTAAAAATGTATCCAGCTGTTCAATTAAGGAGCAGAAGAAAAGAAAGTGCCCATAGGTTTTTAAATGTCATGACATTCTTGTACAGAAAAAAAAGTAAGAAAAGGGTGCCCAGAAAGGTCTCTGTTTTCAAGTTCAGGCAAAATTCCAGCAGACCTTACACATTTAGACAACTAAATATATTATTAAATTAATGATCAGAGTTTCTACCAAAGGCTGAAAAGGACTGGAAGGTGGGTTTTGCCTCGTCCCTTTATGATGCATAAATTTCAGCTCTGCATTAAATACATTTTTAAAAGAGCATTACATTGTGAGCCTGGTCAATGGAGGCTGTGTCTTGATTGGTAGAGTACTGTATTCCCCAGTGGCAGTGGCTGCCTTTTTACATTTAATTTCTAAGCCATCCTTTATTGCAGCACATATCTATGAAAGCACTCAGTCGTGCAAACAATAACAAAGCACAAAGGGTGTTTGTATTTTAGGCAATACATTGTAAATACAGAAAAGATGACCTCAAACTACTTACCTCAGTAGGAAATAGCAAAGGACAATATTCATATTTACTTGTTTGAAATTTTGTTTTTAGGGAATCATTTGCCTGGGGTAAGGGATGGGGGAGAGTTCAGTGTTTCCTGGTCTCTGGTTGGTCTTATTTTGGTTTTTTGAAAAGTGACAGCACAGTAAGCCAGCTGCTGTATGCACTTGGAAAACACCAGCTCAAATTCCCACTGAAAGTTTTAAAAATAGAAATGTTGCAGGAACAAAGACTGTTCAGTGAAGGCTATTTTTCTTGAGCCTTTAGAAAGTGAGAAAAAAGTTATCATTTTCCCCTGCTAAAGCCTGTGTTTTACCCAATTTTGGTTGTGCAGTCACCCTGAGCACAGTTGGTGAAGGCAATGCTCCCCCACCTCCACGTCTGGCCAGCACCAACAAGATGGAACACAATTCACAAATGGCTGAATAAGGTTGTGTCAAATAAATAATGGACATGGTTACCAGGTTGCCAGGTTTCTCCTGTTAGGGATATAATCCCCAGAACATCACAATGAGGGGATGAGTCCTTCCAAGAGTGTCTTGCCTTTGGGTGTCTATGAAAGAGATGTTTCACTCCACATTGTTTTTCCTAGCACTCAAACTGATCAGGAGAAAAAAAATGCTGTTTCCTTCAAGAGCCTGCTGACTTGCACAGCACATTGCCAACAAGTTGCCCCTGGGGTCTGCAGACACAAGAAAGGGGGGAAAAATAGGGAAACTGGGATTTCTAAGTCTTCCATTCAAGAACAAAACCAAAACCAGATAGCGGCAAGAAGAAAGGTTAAAATAAATAAATAAATAAATGAATAAAAAGATACAATTGATACAACAAAGGCTGGGACCTGCAGAAGGAAAGAGAGCTGGATCTTACACAGCGCTAAAAGTAGGAACTAAGAAAACCTGCATGCTGAGCAGGGAGCTGCCTGAACTGCACAACAGGGGCTTGAGGGAGAAAGGTAGGGCTGACCTCTAGTCTGCTGCCAGCAGCCTTGCTCTCTCCTGAAAGGATGTACCAGCCTACAAGGGAGGGGGCTGCCCTCACCTCCAAACAAATTCTCCTTCCACTTTCTTGGAGTACCAAATCCCGGGAAGATTTCTTCTTGCCTTTCCAACCACACAATGGAAATTTCAACAAGTCTATATGATTGTGATCCTCCCAGTCTACTCGTTCCACTTTATATAATTTGTCTTAGTAGATGTTGGACCAAGTACTGGAGAGAATAATCTGTGCAATAGGCTAGTGATTACACCAGTTGCTTAGCTCCAGTTTTTAGTCAACAGGTCAGTGACTATCTCAGGAAAAAACCCACTTTAAAACAGCACTTTTTTCCCAGCTGAGGAGGACTGTATCCAAAAGAAGGGAACAAAGACAAGAACTCCTCAGACTGAAGAGAATGATCTACCCCATAGAGAGTTCATCCCAGATCATTGTAGCAACTTGCAGAAAAATTGCAGGTCCTTCCAGTACAAGGATCCAGAAAGTCTGTGGCTTGCTATACCCATGGGAACAAGAGGGAAGGGGCCTATTTTCAGAGTTCTTATCTGCTTGGTAACAAGAATTAACTAAAAGTCAGGTCCCTCAAATTAGAGAATCCTAGGAAGGAAGCTGTGTAGTCCCTTCAATAGTTCATATGAAAGCTGTTGCTCATGTTAATGTCTACTTCCCCTACAGCTCAGAGGTACTGAGGCACTCACAGTTCCCGTCCCAGGAATCAGAGTAATAGCCAAAGCTAACAGTCAAAAAGTGCTCCCAGATCAAAAAAATGTCCCTGTTTATTAACCTGAAAAGAGTGGTATGATTTAAGCACCAAACTTGAGAAGGAAATTCACCAATAAAAATAGGCAATAAAAACAGAAAAGGAACTCTGTCCACCCCAAAACATGAACACCAAGTCCAGTCTAACGCCAAAGTCCTCTCATTCAAGGAAGCCTGAGCTTCTAATTAAGGACAAAGGATTTTTCTAGGCACTAAGGTATCTGAAAGTCACATTTTCCAGTCCCTGACAGCCTTTGTAGAGGGAGTATTTAGGTCCCTGCTTCCCTTCGTGAAAGTAAATCAGCAGCACATACACATACGAGGGCAAACTCACACCTCAGCAGAGACAAGACCTCTCAAAGTAACTCAGTACCAGGAAGGAACATTTCCTATCTCTAACCACCACCAGTATCTTGACAGAATGAAGGCTGAATTCGCTGAAAACCAAAACGGGCAGAGGGAAGAGTTATCATGAAGTGAACGGGGAGGAAGAGCTATTATGAAGTGAAGCCACAGGTACAAGCAACAGCCAGCAAATCACGACTACAGCAGTGGCTACAATTATTTTTCCTTGCTAGCAACAAACTCTTGATTACTTTAACAAAATATAGCAAAACATCTCTCAGGAGAATGCAAACGCTTTCTCCTGCCAGCATGAGGATGGCTGGAGACAAGACGGTTCAGTGCTGCTGCCCAGGTGCCGGGCAGGAGCATCCAGCAGAAATCGCTGGCTCCTGCTCAAACTATTCAGAGCAGTGCCATCTACCGGAGCCAGCTGCCGAAGGCTGGATCCTTGTTATTCTTGGGTTTTGTTCCTGTTTTAACTAATTTGAGTGTTTTGATAGACAAAGCAACGGCTGATGAATGCTAAGGATTTTAGAAGTACCCTTTGCATTTCATTAAAATGCCTCACAAAATGTTTTCTAAAGGTTAAACTTCTCTGTATGGTGCTTAGTTTCTTTAGATGTTTTAAATCATGAGGGAGAAAAGGGAGGTTTGTTTTTTTTTTTTTTAATTGATACTCTCCAGCACAATAAAAGCTCAATCAGTAGAGTACTTAAGCAAATACTCATCTTTAAGCGTCTAAGTGATTTCTCTGATGGTGGTGGAAATAATTGAAGGTCCTCAAAGTCCTGTAGAGCAAGGAGTGAGATCAGGGCAAAAAAGAAAAAGGAACATACTTCTAAAAGTACCTGCCTTTTATCTGCTAAAGAAAAATTATCTGACAGTTATTTACCAAGGAATCACCCAGACATATTCTGGATTCAGAATCATATATGGCAGAAAAAAAGCAATGAGAAGAGTATGTGAAATAAAACTTTATTTCTTATATGACAAGAATATATATATTGCAAAATCACTCCACTGCTTGAACTAGAACAAATAGACAATAGAGCATTTAAAGTCATTAAGAACTTAATATTGAGAAATCAAAAAATTCTTTTCTTATGTTTTAAAATTATTTATAGACTTTGCAGGACTGATGCTGATAACTTCAAATTCTTTCTGGACTTTTTAATACACTAAAAATCTTTCTCTACATGTGTGTTAGAGAGCATCAGGAACAATAATAATGCTAATTTTACAACCTGTATACCAGTTCTAGTTTTACACTTGAGAAACTTAGACACGGAGAGTGTTTAAAGCTAGAATTTAAGCTGTGCTAATCAATCTTGAGTGACCAACCTGAGTTACCAATGGAACCTGTAGCAAATATAAAAGGTGTTTGCCTTACCACTGCATGGACTGTACAAAGACTGATAAGGAAATAATTTTCAAAAGAAAAATAAAGGACCTCTAGTGAAAGTATCCTGCTTCTATTTTTAAATAAAAAAATTCTTAGAACAACTTGCAATTAAGTTGTGGACTTCAGTGTAACATTTTGTTAAGGATATCAAAAGTATAGAAATATGCACCAAAAGTATTATCTTAATTTATGGATTATAACTCATCAAAGAGTTATAGTGCCACATTCTTGTTTTTCAAAACTGCCTTTTCATAGTCTTACGTATATTTAAAGCACATTTTCAATCAGCTCCTGATCAGTTGTGAGTGCACCACCACAAACCTATCCCTAAGTCTTTCCCACTGTTCTCTAGACAATATGGCCAGCTGTGATCGTTTTGTCTTGCAGGTTACTGCCACACCCACAGAAAGGTTTTGAGTGCTCATGTGTAGTGTGATGGCCTCTGTTGGCAGCCAGGGAGTCTCTGAAGAGCCAGGTAGCTCCTTCAGAGCAGTGGAAGTTGCTTAAATCCCTGGTATGCAATTTTAGCCAGCACATTTCCCTAAACCCTACTAGGATGGGATTTCCTCAAATGCTGGTGATTCCTCAAACATCTAATCCAACAGAGAGTATCAGAGCATGCTTCTAGGAGAAGTTTCATGCTTCAAAAGGGAACATTGCTTTGGAAGAAAAAAACCCTGAAATTAGGCTGATTGGTTTAGGACCTGATGAGTGGCTACAGCTGGCACACAAAGCTGTACAAAGTGAGAGAAATAAGAAGCATCCAATGTCTGTCCTGGCTGCGAGCAGGCCCACAGGCACCTATTCCCAACCACGCCAGAGCCAATCAGCAGTGCTTGCTGTCTGTATCAGATCCATCAGGGCCTGGTGCAGCATTGCAGTTTTTGGGATTGGAAGTCTCCATGTCATTATCAAGTTCCTGTATCAATTCTCCCAGCATCCTATGTCATGATTCAAGAGCTTCTTAAAGATGAAAGCAGGGGGTTGTAAACAAAAAAGACTGAATTTCATGATGAAATAATAATGCACTGAAAGCAGTTCCATGGTTATGAAGGCATCTGCACTGATCTAAGAGCAGAGGAGGAGTGCAAGCCAGAGAAGACTCTGGCAGAAAAGCAGATAGAGACAGATAAGCTCTAGAGACCAGCCAGTCTTTCTTATTGGAACAAAAAACATCTCATTTCAGTCTTGGAGGATGTGATTGCTCTTGTGGCTTGCCACCACTGTTGAGTGACAATAAGAGAGCTGGATAAGTGACCAGTTGACATGGGAGGTAGTACAAAACCAGGTTTTACAGTGAGAAAAGTGAACATGCAGTGAGGACAGTAGTCCACTAACTAGAACACTTCTGAGCACTCAAAGAGCACTGCTCAAAGGACATTTTTGCTGCTTGCTCCCCAAGCAAACTGCACAGGTTTGAATCATTTAGTTGTTGAAGCACAATGGTTTTTTTACCAAGAAAGGGAAGGCTAAGTCCATTTGAGAAGATGCCAAGAAATAAGCTGAATTTAGAGGGAAAAAAATGTGCTTATCGTACCTTTCCTTTTACTTTGTATTTTATGGGTAAAGTGCATGATATTGTACTTTATCTCATTCTACAACACAGAACTGAAAGAACTATCTTTGCCTGGAAAGTAAGCACGATGGGAGTCCTGAGGCATCCTTCAGTCATACACCATATACACACATACATGTACACGTACACATACATGTATACGCCTATATTTTGAGCCGAATAAATAGATATGACAGTATCTCTTAGCATTAATGGATTGTCTCTGGAGCAAAAGGTTTTAATTTATTTGTAGGATTAGTTTTTTACAATGTGCAACTTGGCTGCAACAGACTTTTTAACATGAGGAAAATCACACTACTCCCCATGCTGAATTTAATCACATATAATTCCTATGCCTGCCACAAACTGATAGGATTATTACTGGGAGACATCTACAGGTGGGAATCGAATGTGTTATTATGTCTTTAAAATGAGTGAGCCTGTTACTGATGTCCTGAAGTTTTGTGCTGAATGCAATGCCTGGTTAGCATCCTACTAGCTCTCCATTGCTCCACTCCCAAGGCAGAGGACTGTCATGCTAAGGATCATTTTTAGATCCCTGGACTCAAGAGAATCCTAAACAATACACATTCCCATGCTGAGGGACAGTCAGTCTGAATGGATCTTGGGGAGCACAGCCAAGGACCAGGGACAGGCACTCCCTGGTGCAGCCTTGCTGGTCCAGTTCTGGTATGGAGGCAGGATGGATGATGGGATCCAGGGCACTTGGAGGTTGCTGGGTTACTGCAGACCTGGCTTCCTCCATGAGTGCAACTCAGTCTCTGAGTGCAGGTTTGTATTTGCTGGGCCAGGAATCTCTCTCTCTCATTCTCTTTTACTTACTCCTGTACTCCCTCTGCACTGGATTTTACATAGGCCTACAATCAAAATACAACATAAATGTAGCAAGAAAATCTGCTTATGGATTTAGCATCTGTCGTGGGTTTACCCAGGAAGGGTCAGTCTTTCAAGTGACCTATGGTGCAGGAAGTAGTGCACTTTGCTTCCTGGGAAACAGAGCCAGTGACTAACTAGTTTTGAGTATTGATGGGTGTATAATCCAATTAAAAGTTGTTCCGCCTCCAGGGAAAAAACCATATTTAAAAGAGATACACTTAAAAAAAACCCCTCTTTTCCTGTCTTGTTGCTGCTAGAGAAGCAAGTCCTGTGCTTCTCTTTCTGGTAAGGTTGGGCCTTTGCCCTTTCC
>VZTJ01004576.1:1214815-1282758 GCA_013397795.1 Orthonyx spaldingii
CAGAGATCTTTTTCTCCTGGGCGGCTGCTAGTTGTGAAACTGAAAACTATAAAAACTGTATTTCTTGTAAAGAAGTCAACACAGTAAAGCAGGAAAAAACTCCTCTCCCTAAATGACTGAAAAAAGACTAATTTAAAAGTGGTAAACTGACTGAAAGTCAAAGTGTTGTTTTTTGTATTGTCATTGAAAAAATGGAGAGGTGGGAAGAGCAAAAGTGTTCTGACAGGTTTGTTCTAGTTCTTAATTTTTTTTCTTCCTTTTAAGTCTGTTAATAAACTTTCTTTATATTCTTTAAAGTTTGAGCCTGCTTTACCTACTCCTAATCCTTATCTCACAGCAAAATTAAATAAAATCTGGTAAGTGTGCTAGCGTTTAACCAAAAAACTCAGGTGAACGAACTCAAACCACTACAGCATCACATATCCAACTGTGATGTGTTACAGAATCCTGGTCCTCTCAGCAGCCCACAACTGCGTTAGCTTCTTGCAGATACCAGGGATAGGATAAGGCAGCTGGTGGATGCTCAGATCAGTGTAGATGACATCAGGTGACATGGAGTCCTTGGATTTAATTTAGACAGATTGCTTCTTTCTGCAACAGTCCTCATGAGAGTACTCCAACCCGCTTCTGACATGTGGGAGATCTGGAGACACACTAGGAATATTCATAAGGTAGTGCTGTTGGCTTGTACATGCTGGAAAAGGAAACAAATAGTATATAGTACACAATCCTACTGTATAACAACAAAGTCCAAGTATTTATCCTTATAAAAATGCTAGTGGAAGCCTTGCCAACACCCGTTGCTTAAATAGAGATTATCACTTGGCTCCAAATTTTGAGTGAGCATTAACATTAAAAATAAATGTTCATTTATGACCTAGTTCTGCACTTGTATCACGAAATGCTCACACTTCTGACAAGTGTGAGAAGGCTCCTCATATGAGTGTTTCCAGACCTTATTTTCTGAATTAGATTTGCTAAATGTTAGCTGCCAGCTGACAAGTGAAACCAGTCATCTGTTCCTGCATTGGCTGTTCTGGGACAGCAGCTTCAGGTGCTATGTCTTGAAATTGGTTCTGTGCAGTTTTAGAAGATAGTTGAAGAGTTTATTACATTTTATACCTATAACTAGCACACATAATTTCATTTCCTACATGCATTGGGATGTATCCACTGTCTTTGCACACTAAGGGATCGCTGAGTTACATACACAGAGTCCTTCAAGCAAGGAAATATGCTAATTTAGCATATTTCCAAGATATTTGCCCATGGCTGAGAGGAATGACCCACAGCAGATTTCCCTCCCTGTAGAGAAGCAACTGGAGGTCGGATTAGGGTGTCCAAGGGGATTAGACCCCTATTACTTAGGCAGTTAAATTCACATAACGCTTATGTTTTTTTGGCCTCAGATTAGCTCATCCCTACACCCCAGGAATAGCCTGGTGTTGTACAGCCCCTCCACAGCTTCACCACCAACCACAAAATTCCATGGAGCCAGCAGCAGCTGCCATCTTCACACAGCTTTGCGACCCTCAGTGAATCACAAGAAATTCCTGTCATTTAATCTCAGAATTTTCCAGTTTATTACAAGGTTTACAACAGAGACAATACTAGGAGAGCATAATGAGCAAAAAAAGTCATTCAAGTGATGACAAACAAGCTAAAGAAGTCGTTATCTAGAGGTATGTCTTTGAGGTTTACAAAAATTAATACTTTTTAATAGAAAGGTGTGATTATTGGTCATGTTTGTCAGGCTACTTACAATAAAAGTTATATTAAAACTCACTGGCTATGCAAGAAAGGAAAAAAAAAAGAATACCTTCTTTGAGGAGAAACATATGGAGTTTTATTCTCAAACTTTTGACCCCCCAAAGAACAAAACAATTGCACAAAGGCTTGGCTTCAATCATATGCTGAAGTTCCCATAATCTGTGAAATAAAGCATAATGGGACTTCAGAGTGTTTTGAATCAGCTACAAACTTAATTTCCCATTGAATTCTGTTTCAGTTATATTTCACCATAAAATAAGAAGGTCATGGGGAAGGAGTTTTTAACTGCTTTTGGTATTTCTAAATAAATTTCTTGAATTAGTCAATTGGTAAAATATGGGTTTTCAGAATTCCCTAAACTGAGTGATCACTAAAAGTCACAAACCTCCTGGCACGATAAAATCACAATTTAGCACGTTGGCAAAATCCAGGTCCAGATTATGGAGAACAGTATTACCAGTATTATTCAGGTAATGTTTTTTTTAATAGTTTAGTTGAGCTAAGAGATTCTGTTTTCCCTCAGTTAATTTAGAAAATCTGTGTAGCTGACTGTATGGAAAGGGTGCAAAAGACATAGTCTCACATAAAACCTGGAAATAAGCGTAGTTACATGTACAGAGCCAGTAGATTATTTCACTATTTTAATTTGCCAAATTTTGAATTTGGCATATATGTCAGTATTTATCTTGCAACTAGCTAGTGTTACAGTGGAAAGAATAAAATGAATGATCAGCCTGAAGAAAATCACCTTCATATAGTGGCTGTTTAGCCACTAAAACCCAGGATCAATCATGGCTCATTGGTTGAATGCCATGTCATTAAGGCATAACTCAAAAACTTTTAGAGGTTTTCTTACATGTGAAAACACCACACCTGAACAAACAGTACTGTCAGGTAGGTCATAGCAGTTAAATGTTCAGAACGTGGAGAAGTGGGCAGGAACTCCAATCTCAGAGCTTCACTATCACATGATAAAAATGATTGATATTCCACAAGTTGAACTCTGAACATCATGTGCAAAGATAGCCTCAAGAATTCAAAGCTTAGACAAGAGTCTTTGCATATTGATTGATGGCCCTGTGTCACTCTGGTTTATGGGTTATGACCCTTGGAGATTTCAAAATGAACTAAGCCAAACATAACAGCATCCTTGCTCAGTGAAGCAAGGATGCAGGACTCAGAAACCAAACTGTTCTGTCAAAAAAGAAAATACTTAGCTCAAAAAATCTGTCAGACTTTCAACAATTTTGACAGCTTCCATATGCCACGCATACGAAAGAGACTAAGATGAATGCAGTCAAAGCATCCAAAATATTTCTTTGACATTAAAAATCCCTAATTTGGTATAATAGCCTTAAATAATTCACACATCTCTTTTATGTAGGTCTCCCTGTCTTGGTTGTTCTTTAGAAGAAACATCTTCATTAAAGTAAACAAAAATAAACTATTCTTCTTATACTGGATAGCATTAGAATGTGTCCTTACAGACAGTACAAAAGTATGATAGTATTTTAATGACACTGATGAACAGTATATTTTAAAATATGCTGAAAAATAGCTACCTTTTACGCACACAAATATCAAGTGTGTTCATCCTGTACTAGGACTGTCATTTCTTGCAACAGGAGGAATTTTTCTCATCATGCAAAATGAAATGTATATTAACGGTCATGATTAGCCAATCCTTGAAATTCAGCCATAGTTGTTATAAGGGCATCGCTTTGTAAGATATTTGCTGTTAATTTGCAATCTTCTGTTCTTTAATTTCATTAGGAATCCTCATGTCTGACATCATTCTTGTTGAAATAGAAAAATCACATGAAATTGGATTATTAAAAGGTTGTTGAATTTTTTTGCCATTTGGAAAGCTGCAAACAGCATAGAGTTTATGAATTCTCATGAAATTTAACAGAAGAATTTTAGATCAGACACAAACAATCTAAGGAAAGACACTTATCCGAATTTATAAAAGAATAAGAGGTCATATTTTCTTGATTTTGTACTGAAGGTACACGTAAAAAAATTGAACTTAGATTTAATCATCAGTAGTGACTTTCCAGGAGATATTTTTCAAGATAACTAGAAGAATGAAGAATTAACATTGTTAACAGGTAAGAAATTTCTAATAATTCAGAAACCATCCTGTCACACTTTTGTCATTCATGCAGTTTAGATCAAAGCACAAATACCTGACTGTTTTTGTTTTTTTTTTTTATTCCTGTAGCATTCTCGCTTGATATCTCTTTTCACTTTAAACTCTACTTTTCTTGTTGGGAAAAACTGACAGTTGGATCCTGTCTTTCTGTCTTGCAGATGACATATGCAGTCATGTACCTCAGCATCCCAAGGAACAAGGCAGGACCTACTGGAACAGAAAGTATGACACAAAGTACACAGGGAGCCAGAACCTCATGTGCTGCCTTTACAATCCCTGGACAAGAGGATTGTTCTCTACAAGATACGCCTTTAGGCAGAGTTGAAAAAGTATCACGTTTATTGCAGAATCTTCAGATGCCTGTAAGATTTTTTGAAGCCTTACACATTACAATAGTTTTCAATCCTCCACAAAGCTAGTATTCCAAGCTAGCTCTTCTCTCATTAAATTCATAGATACATTACTCTACATTTTTATGGAAGTGGGACTCTAGAATATACTTTAGAAATTATGCTATTTGTACAGGGGGTTTTTTTCAGACCTTCTGTTTAGCATTTGGTTGCTGATCTAAACAAAGATTTAGACTAAAGAATTTTGTTTATTTCTAGGTATACACTTGCTTATATATGGGTTACTATTCCTCATATACCAACTTGTAGGTGCAATTACTCAATACGTGCAGATCCAAATCCATTTTATTGATAGCCATAGCTGAGTCTGAATCTAGCTAGCCTAACTTCAGGAACTCAGAGTGGTTCCTGCATTAGGATTCTAGTTGCTTTAGCTGGCCCGCTTGTCAATGAAGAGAGGTAGACCTCCACCAAGGCAACTCAGCTGCATCTGAGTGATGATACACTGCATGTGGAGTTTTACACACACAGAGTAAAACCTCACATCTGACAAAACAACCACTTACTATTAATATAGGGAGAAAGTCCCGTCCAGCATGTCTCAATCAGTTAGTGCAAACTTGACCTGTGCAGTACTCCATTCTGACAGTCTGTGATTGGTGTCTCACCTCTGTAGTACCTGATGTGAAAAGACACCTTGTCAGACTTGACCAATACAAACTGGCTGTTCAGAAAGGCTTTTCTCATAATCTTTCCGCTGTACAAGAGTTACATTAGAACAGAAGAAAGGCACCCACAGGCTGTGTACACACAGCATGTAACACCTCAGTATTTGGTTTTGTTGCCATTGTACCTTGAGGGAAAGGTAACAGACATTTTAAGCCCAAAAGTTACATTTTAAAAGCAAGAGAGATTCTCCCCCCTTAAAGCTGCCACAAGGAATAGCATAGTCCTTAGCCTACAGTGTAACCCTGAGACAGGGGTCATTTGCTTCAGAACAGCGTTAATTCTTCAGAAAATGTAACACTGCTATTTGTTTCTATGCCAGTGGCCTGAAGGAAACAGGTTAACTGATTTCTTCATCTTTGGGAAGAAAAATACATGGCAACGTCAACAAACTTAATGAATCCCAAATCTACTCCTCTCCTCCAAGTTACATACTGGAGCAATTCTGTTGATATGAATGGTATAGTCCCCAAAAGAATGCCCAAATGAGAGGTGAAACACATCCACTAAACCCTGAGTAGATTTTTGTCTATAAGAAGAAAAAATCTAGAGAAATATTTTAAAAAGGAGACAATGAATTTCCCACTTAAATATTTCCACCTGAATCAGTTTCACTCACATCACAACAGGCAAACTCAGTAGGACAGTGAGGTATCTGGGTTCTAGCTGTTGCTAACACCAGGTAGCCTGATCCTGGTACTCATCCACAGCTGTTGAGGTGCTCTTTTGGTATAGGACTGGGAAGGGGTGCAGATTCCAATCTGTTTCAACCCAAGTTCAAGGAATCTTCAACGACACAAATGTCTTTGCGATTGAAAATGTGAAAGATTTTTCAAAATAAATATATAAAATATCTTTAAAATGTCAACCATTAAGAATCCAACATTGTCAATTAAAGCTGGCTTCCTTTATCAGAACACAGAGTCAAGCGAGACACGTAGACTTTTTTACTTCTGAAAAGTATCAGATTTTATGTTGGTAATTAATATTTCTGGTAAAATGTTAGTGGAAATAATTTAATTTTTATACTCACAAGAAAACCCACTAATAATTTTTACAGCTTTGCTTTCCCTCACTGCACTGTGCTTAATCACGAAAAGTTTTTTACAACCATGCATAATGACAGAAACTGCCAAGAGAGAAATTTTTATAAACATCATAAATACGAGTTTCTTATAGCTCAAGTATTTAGTATGTAATGTTCTTCCTGTTACTTCATAAGAATTGTGACACAGAGACCTATTGTACTAAAAAAAAAAAGAATGTAAGTTCTATTTTTTTATTTTATTTCTAGCATCTGGATTCCATTCATTAAGTCAGGAAGTAGTCATTTAGGGATTTCCCAGAACCAAGCAGCACTAGAGGCATTGCCCCATTGTTGCTCCCTTAACACTTTTCTCCTTGGCACCACCCATATGATGGGCACCTCAGCAAAAGGCTTCTTTTACTGCCCTCCTTAGGGTTGCACTGAGGGTTAGGGTTGATAAAACCACAAAGCCCAGAGCTCCAGGCACACTGACACTACAAAGGACATGCCAAGGGGAGCACAGCATTGCCCCTGTTGCTGTGGGACCAAAAGCAGAGCAAAGGATCACAGCAACCTTGAGAGAGAATGCTAAGTGAATTTAGTGAATTATTAACAGATTTATATACATGTGAGAATGCTGTTTGGATTGGTTGAAACGAGCCACCCCCCTGGGACTGATTGGACAGAACTCTGACTGTCTGTTTCCAAAAGCCACTCTCACAAACATGAAACTTATATTTTATAAACTTTCAGTACCATTCCCGTGAGAAAAGAGTTCTGTGCTGTTACAGCCCCAACATTTCTCCCTCCACAACTTTCTGCTTGGCACCACCCATGTGCTGTGCACCTTAGGAAAAGTCTGATTTTACAGCTCCATTTAGGGTTAGCGTTTAGCTTAGGGTTAAGGTTGAGAAAACCACAAAGCCCAGAGCTCCAGGAACATTGCAGCTACAAAAAGCATGCCAAGGGGCTAGGCTGAAGATGTAAGATTCCTGGGCTCCCAGAATTTTAGAGAAAAATTTGGCTAATGTTCACAAGTTCACCGTCATATAAAAATTTCTGAAGCTGTTTTCTGAAGCTTCACATATGAAGAGATTTTCCTGTCTACAAACAGATGTTTTTTAAATGTAAAGTTGAGTTATAATTTCACTGGATAAGCAAATGCTTCCCGAACTGGAAAAGGCAGTCTTCATGCAATGAAGTCCCAGATGGAACAGCAGATGTTCCACTTTAAACAAACTACATTTAATTGCTTCAGATGAAAGGTCAAGATGTTTCTGTTCCTAAGGTAGCACAGGGTAGCACTTGAACATCCTGCTATACCACCAGTAATGCAAGAATTATATTTTCAATCTTCAGTCTTCAGCTGTAATGAACTGCATGTTTTTTCTAGGAAAATTTTGAAAAAATCATGGTGCAAGTCTGACTGCATTTTGCTCTAACCTACCTTCTTATTTTCATAAGAAGCTATACCCTCTGAGGGAAGCTGCTGTAGCCTTTTCAAATGAAGGCAGTGGGTTGTTCTTTTTTGGAAGTGAAATGGACCCAACCTTGCTGAAAAGATACTCATGGAAATCCTGAAATCAGGGAATGAAGAGAAACAAAGAGACAGGAGAAGAAAATAATGAAATCAAATGCTAAAAAAAACAAAGGAGAAAATTCTGAAACAAAGTGAAAACAATAAAATTCCATGGGATGGCATGAAGTTCAGGGAAATGGAACAAACAATGGCAGATTGATAACCATTGAAATAACAAGACTTCATTTCATGAAAGGAAATAAACTCTTGAAGTCAGAGAACAAAGTGAAACAAAATTACAGGGGTGGATTTTAATGAAATGAAATTCAATGGAAAGAAAGAAAAAAAAAATTCAGAAATGAAGTTATTGTAATCAAATGTAATGAGATGACATGAAGTACTCCCCTTGGCATGCCGTTTGTAGCTGCAGTGTCCCTGGAGCTCAGGGCTTTGTGGTTTTCTCAATCCTAACCCTAAGCATAACCCTAACCCTAACCCTAAGCAGAGCAGTAAAATCAGCCTTTTGATGAAGTTCCCAGCACTTCAGTGGTGCCAAGAAAAAGGTGTGGGGGGAGCAATCTCTAGGCAGTGGCGTTTTCTTTTTTTGAAGTGACATGAACCAAACCTTGCCAAAGTGATACTCACTGAAATCCTGA
This sequence comes from Orthonyx spaldingii, assembly GCA_013397795.1. Classification (NCBI taxonomy): domain Eukaryota; kingdom Metazoa; phylum Chordata; class Aves; order Passeriformes; family Orthonychidae; genus Orthonyx; species Orthonyx spaldingii. Next base: position 1,223,019 of record VZTJ01004576.1, read on the forward strand.
AATCAGGAAACCAAGTGAAACAGAGACAGGAGAAGAAATCATTGAAATGAAATGCTAAAAAAAAATTAAAAAGAGAAAATTCTGAAACAAAGTGAAAACAAGAAAAAGGCACAGGATGGCATGAAGTGCAGGGAAATGGACTGAACCTTGCCAAATTGATATGCATTGAAACCACAAGATCTCATTTCCTTTCATGACATGAAATAACATGAAAGGAAATGAAATCTCGAAGTCGGAGAACAAAGGGAAACAAACGAACTGGGGTGGACTTATAATGAAACAAAATTCAATGGAAAGATATAAAAGAAAATTCTGAAATACAGTGATTGTAATCCAATGCAGTGAGATGACACAAAGTGGTCACTTTGCATGGCCTTTTGTAGTTGCAACGTCCTTGGAGGTCTAGGCTTTGTGGTTTTCTGAAGCCTAACCTTAAGCATAAGTTTTGGTACACCCATGTTTAAGTTTAAGCCTGAGAACATGAACAGCTTCTACCTCATCTCTGTTGAGCAATGCTGCCTGCATTAACATTGCCCACATTGAGCTTGCTAGTGGAGACTAGCAAGTGGGGCTGCAGCCAACTGACTCATGTATTGACATATGAATTAATGTTTTTAAGTACATCCCATCATTTAATATATAAAGGGTACCACGCTCTGTAACTCTTCATTACAAATTTCTGGTTTCCTCCCTGTGGCTCTAAACCAAATCTCATTTACAAGTGGGAATGTGTTATTCTGCATAGTGAATACCTGACCTTTTATTTCTACAAAATAATTTCCAGAAACAATGCCAAAGCATGTAGTGCCACTGACAGGGTGACACTGCAGCACTTTATATGCATATTTTATTGGAAAAAGTACTTTAAAATCTGCAGGATTCCAATTAAACTTTATCACTTGACTATGCATGCCCACAATAACAAGATTTTATATTAATATGCCTGTGACCCCAACAGATGTGGAGCTGGTCAGAGTTACACACACTGTAGGCTCCAACACTTCCCCTAGCAGGAAACTCTGCTGGAGAGAGGATACTTAAAGCAAAGAAATTGCTGGAGTGTGATGGTAATGGAACATAAATACTTTACTGATGGGGACTGCACTTAGGTATTGCCTTTAAATGAGCTGCTGAATTAAAGTCTTAGGACTTTTAATTCCATGTTTACACTTAAAATATCCCTTAGTACTTACTTTGCTATTGCATAAATATATCTGTGATGATCATTTCACCTGTATCTGGCTGCAACCCACAGTAATTAAATAACCATCACAAGATTGGTAGTAGTGTTCCTATTTTATGGACACCTGCAGGATTGTTCTCTACAGCATGTGGAGATAGCCAGGAGCCTATGACAGGATATATTTGTGATTGACTCTAAATGCATCTCACAGTACCAAAAGCTTTTGTTGCTTAAGGTTGCTCATTGACTCACAGTCAGATCAAGCTTAATTCAGTCACCAAGAGATGAATGCAGTTTTCAAATTCAAGAAACCTCAAAGTGACACCTTGTTCTGTCCAGGATGTTCTTTCATTCCTCCAAAGTACACATTTTTCTCAATGAGGAATACAGGTTGGTATCTAAGGATAGCAACAGCTATCAAATGTAATTTTAAACTCAAAATATTTGAACATCTTTTGGAATAAAGAGACTGTGTTTTGTCCAGCAGAGGGAGACCAGAGTTTTAGAGACATGTAATACAAACATTAAGGATGACACAAAACCACATGCTTTCACTCAATTGTATCAGATATGTATTTTCATTTATAAGACATAGTACCCTATATTATACAGACCATTAAATGTAGGCAAAAATGAAGTAAATCAGACTTAAAACCATATAATAGTACTTGATACTGTTGTAGGATTTGTAGCCTTCATCCCACTTCAAGTCTGATACTATGGAAATAATAAAAGAAAACATAGCCAGGCAAAAATAAAATCAAATTCAATAATAAAATAAAACAAACACAGTGTGTTTTACATGAGGAAACACCTGCCACCAGTTTGCACTCAGGAAAAGGTCAACGGGAACCTGGAGGAAGATCTCTGTAGAGACTGACTGGTCTTTTTTTCACAGTGGCCCTGTAAATCATGATTCCAGACAAGAAACCCAGTCCCTGGACCAGCCAGTTCCACTCTCATCTCCGTGTTTCACAGCTGGAAAAATTCATCACTCATTGCCTACTTAAAAGCAGTTTTAAAGCTACAGACAGTGATTTTTGACCTCACGGCAGCTTATCTGGCACAGTGCATGGTTCAAAGGGTACTCAGATTCACAGCTGCAATAAAAAAGAGCCACTCAATAAGCAGTTCTTGGGTTTTCTTTGTCATACACACAGCTGATAGGCTTTGGGGATTACTGCATTATCAGGGTGGTTGCATAACTGAAAGAGTGGTGAATAATATTACAAACTAGTAAATGAACTGCCAGGCATGAGAAGAACAAGCAGAACCAGAACAGGCTTAACACAGAGAGGAAAATGGCAAAACCTCCCATGAGAGCTTGAAAGAAAAATATTGTACCTTACCCATATATTCTCTGCTTGTTTTGTTTGAATTATTCCTTCTGGTATTGTCAGCCTTCTGAAAAAAAACCTGGTGTAAGAGCCAGAAAAAGATCAAGTGGTTGACCAACGACTAAAGGGATACTCCATAACATATGATGCCTGCTCAGCAATAAAAGCTAAGAGAAAGGAGGAGGAAGAGAGGGGACTCCTAATTTACAGTGCTTGCCTTTCAGAACAACCACTATGTGTCCTGATGTCCTGATTCCCAAGAAGTGCTGTACAACACCTACTGATGGGAAGTAGAGAATAAAATCTTCTGATTTTCACTTACATGGCCTTTGCTTTTGCTTTAGTAAACTGCATTATCTCAACACAGAAGGTATTTTTCTCTCTTATTTTCTACCACCCTGTCCTGCTGAGTAGAGGAGTGATAGAGCAACTTCGTGGGCACCTGGTATCTAGATAAAGTCAACTCACCACAGTTGTTTTTGGCACCCAACATGGGGCTCAAGATAATAGCAGTTTTGTATTAAGTGTGCTGTAGCTACAGCAGGTATTAAGTGACAAGCTCCTGTGCAGGTCAGAGCTTGTTGGCTACACTGCTTCTCTTTATTTTGTGAACATGTTAATACAAATAATGTCTCTGTGTTTTGCCCTGGAATTGCTGGCCTTGCTATGCTGTATCTGCCTTGTGGAGAAGATGAGGGCATACATCTCTGTCTCCTATCTGGGACTGATGTGGATGGTTTATTACTCAGGCTCCCAAGGTCCTTGTTCACCGTCACATGAGCTTTCATACTAATAATTAATACTGTTAGCATATTATGGAGATTGTGGAATCTGGCGTCATCCTGGTATCAGAGAAGACAAATTTTGGATGAGGCAAAACTGTAATGTGCCCTGAAGTGGTCAGTCCCTGGATGGCAGGGTGTGTGGAAGGATTTGGACAGATTCCCAGGATAGCTCCCATAACCTGGGACTTTACACCTGAACAAACAAATGATCCTAGCAGACTGAAAATCAGCAGCTTCTAGCACGGTACTGAAGCCTGGCCTGTGCCCATTGAGCCACATTTCAGTGCTGTCAGAGGACTGTGGTTGAGGCAGGGACATAAAATGTGTTGGAGGGCACCATGGCTGAGATAGGGATCCAAACAACGACATAAATGTGAAAAAGTTGACAACGAGAATAATGGATCCATTTCATCAGTTAGAAAGGGGGCAGGAAAAAGACAAAGGGTTTTATCAAGAAGCTGGTTTTTTGACAAAGAAATTGGAGGAAGGAATGAGAGAATTCAAAAAGGAAGATGAAACAATACAGTCTCTAGTCTCATCAGAACTTTGAGACACACAAAAAGATTACAGCCACAAGCCAGCTGAGTGGATTTCTGTCTGGCTGCTTCAACGCTTGAGTGCTTCAAGCCAGGGAATAGACAACCCTACCAGAGGGGACGTGACACTGCGTCTGGTGGTCACCAACATAAGCAAGCTAATCGGGGACATCAAGATCAGAGGCAGCCTGGGCTGCAGTGATCATGCATTGGTGGAATTTCCATCCTGAGGGATATGAATCAGGTAAAGTTAGGCCCTGAACTCTAGGAAAGCAAACTTCCACCTCTTCAAGGATATAGTCAATAACATCCCCTGGGAGAGTGCCTTCAGGGACAAGGGAGCAGAATAGAGCTAGCAGATCTTTAAGGAAGTCTTCCATAGAGAGCAAGAGGTATCTATCCCCAGGAGCAAGAAATCAAACAGAGAAGGCAAGAGACCAGCAAATCTGAGTAGGAAACTGCTGATCAAACTAAAAGGAAAGAAGCAAGTGCACAGATAGTGGAGAAAAGAGCAGGTAACCTGGGAAGAATATTGAGATGAAGTTGGGTTGTACAGGGATGGGATGAGGAAGGCCAAGGTAAAGCTGGAACTGAACATAGCAAGTGACACAAAGAATAATAAGGGCTTCTATAGGTATGTTAACCAGAAAAGGAAGTTTAAAGAAGGAATACTCCCAACATCAAACAATGATGGAAAACTGGCAACAATGGAGGAGGAGAAGGCTGAGGTGCTCAGAAACTTTTTTTGCCTCAGTCTCCATGGCGACGTCTCTTCCCACACTTCTTCAGTTGATGGACAGTAGGATGGGAACTGAGGGAACAAAGTCCCTCCCATTGTAAGGAAAAATCAGGTTCATGACCATCTCAGGAACCTGAACATACAAAAGTCCGAGGGACCTAATGAGATGCATCTCAAAATCCTGACAGAATTGGCTGATGTAGTTGCCAAGCCACTCTCCATGGCAGTCAGGTGAAGTCCCAGGTGATTGCAAAAAGGATAAAATTGTACCTGTCTTTAAAAAGTGTAGAAAGGAGGACCCTGGGAACTACTGACCTGTCAGCTTCACCTCGCTGAAGCTTCTCCCTAGAAGCTGTGCTCAGGCACATGGAGGACTTGGAGGTGATTAGGGACAAGCCAGTATGACTTCACCAAGGCCAAGCCCTGCCTGACCAACATGGTGGCCTTCTATGATAGAGTGACCATATCAGTGGAAAAGGGAAAAGTTACAGATGTCATTTATCTGGACTTATGTAAAGCCTTTGACACAGTCACCCCCAAAATCCTTCTCTCTAAACTGGAGAGAGTTGAATTGGATGGGTGAACTATTAGATGGATAAGAAAGTGGTCAGAGAATAGCACCCAGAGGGTAGTGGTCAATGACTCAGAGTTCTGAGGGACATCAGTGGTAAGTAATGTCCCTCAGGAGTCCATGCTGGGACCAGGGTTATTTAATATCTTCATTAATGGCAAAGACAAAGGATTGAGTGCACCGTCAGCAACTTTGCAGATGACACAAAGCTGAGTGGTGCTGTTGACACACCTGAAGGACAGGATGCCATCCAGTGGGATCTGGACAGGCTTTAGAAGTGGGCCCATGGGAATCTCATGAGATTTAACAAGACCAAGCACAAGGTGCCACACCTGGGTCAGGGCATCCCCCAATATCAATATAGGCTGAGTGGGGATGAACAGATGGAGAGTAGCCCTGCTGAGAAGGACTTTGGGGTGCTGGTGGGTGAGAGCCTGGACATGACCCAGCAATGTGCACTTGCAGCCCAGAATGCAAAGTGTCCTGGGCTGCATCCAAAGGAGGCTGGGAAGCGGATTCAGGGAGGTGATTCTGCCCCTCTACTCCACACTGCTGGACCAGGAGTGCTGCATCCAGATCTGGTGTCCCCAGCACAGGAAGGACATCAATTTGATGGAGCAAGTCCAGAGGATGCCACCAAAACAATCAGAGGGATGGAGAACCTCTCCTATAAGGAAAGGCTGAGGGAATTGGAATTGCTCTGCCTGGAGAAGAGAAGGCTTCAGGGTGACCTAATTGTGGCCTTGCAGTAGCTGAAGGGAATCTAGAAGAGAGATGGAGAGAGACTTTTGACAAGGGCATGTAGCGACAGGACAAGGGAGAATGGCTTCAACTGAAAGGGAGTAGGTTTAGATTAGTTGTTGGAATAAATTCTTACTGTGAGGGTAGTGAGACAGTGGAACAGGTTGTCCAGAGAAATTGGGGATGCCCCATCCACATGATGGAGATGATTTTTCCCATAGCACCCTCACAGTGCTAGTAAGTATAAGTGCAGTAGGCTCACATATAGCAACCACCTGTGGGCTGAAGTCCTCCATCCTGGGAGGTGGCTGGATCACTTGCTGATGGGAAGTAGAGAATCAAACTTTTGGGATGTTTTTTCCTTTACCTGCACACACAGGATCTTTGCAATTTAGATTAGATATTAGGAAGAAGATTAATTATTCCAAGACTGTTGACAATGACAGAGACAAAATAATCTTGCTGGAGCTATTGGCTGACATTTTATGTTGTTGCCAGTAAAGAATCACACTTTAGATGAGAATTTCAAGAATTTTTCTTTCACAGGATTAGAAAGGATTTCATAAACCATGCCAGAAAAACAGTTCAACTGTTGGCTGCTGCTGCACTTCCTCCTTTACTCTCCTCACACTGATAGGGAGAATCAAATCTCCACCCACACAAGTTTTCAACCTACTTGTGCCTGAAGATTTAAGTTCCTGCGTAGTTATCAATACAACCAAGAACTGAAAACATTTAAGCAGGAAAAATTCTCTGGCAAGTTTCTTTTTTCTTCTTTTTTAAAATTTCGAGTCACTGCCCAGCCACCAATACAACATCTCCCTCTGCTCAACTGAATCTGTGTGAAATTGCTGTGAGTAAACAAGAAAACTAAAGAAAATATTCTAGCAATGCTTGCTGTTGGGATTGAAATGTCTTTTTTTCTGGGTGATATTTTTAATTGAGATTATTTCTACAGCCTCCCCTTAAGCAGAGCTTTCCTCTGACCAGACTCTGGAGCTCTGAGAGTTATGCCTAAGAGGTCTCCTTGGGAGAAATCCAGAAATCAATAACTAGTTACTGTAAAATAGATTGATCTATATAATTAAAGTCTAACAACCTTTAGTTAATGATTTATCTAGTTCAGGTTATTTATGTGCAACAAATTTCAAAATACAGCAGAGTTCCAAGAGTGAAAAGATCCAGGAACAAAACACAGAGAAAGTCTGCAAATATTTTTGTGAGTATAAGGCACAAAGGGTGTTAGCAGGCATTTCTGTTTATTTTCTTCACAGAGGAAGGGTTGGGTCCTGTGTGCTGATTTCATTGCCAGCTGTTATTCTCTGCCTTCTTTTGAATCACACCTTTGATTACTTTTTCTTGCCTTTAGAAGGCCTCATACCGACCATCAGAATTTTACATAAATGTATTTGATATGAGAATAATGACTTTTTTCTCTTTCTGTATCTGAGTAAACAGAGTGACTTTTAGAGACACAAAGAACTACTACTAGCAATACACCAAGCATTTCTGAAAATGAGATGCAGCTTTAAGGAGTCTGTATATGGATCCAGATAGGCCAAATCATGGCCAAAGAAATCAGAGAATATGGAATTTAGTCAATAAGAGAGACCTCAAGATGAGTAAATTCAGATTTTTTTTCAGAGCAGCCATGTTAATTCTGAGCCTTTCTCCGTGCAGTGCTCATTGGCCATGGACAAAATGAAAGATCTGAGTGTGAAAGACACAATGGTTCGACCTGAGTTATTTGAAGTGGAAGGTGTTCCCCTGACACAGTCAATGGGCAGCGCGTGGGACCAAGTGTGGAAGTTCAAAGCCAGACCTGACGATGTGCTCATCTCAACCTATGCAAAAGCAGGTTGGTGTGGGTAGGAAACAGAATATAAAAGTCTGGCGTAGTGCTTATTGTTGAGATTGAAATCTATGTTTTTCTGTTGTGACTGATATTTATTTAACTCCAAACTAGACATATTTTAAAGACATAAAGCTGTGCCAGCTGTGACTAGTAACTTCTGACTTCTTTGGCAGATGCAACAATCATCTGTTACTACTGAAGTACAAATGGCCAAAGTCTAATGACCTGTAATTGATTCCTTTAATTGAGATTATATACATTTATATTAATGGTGATAATAGAAGTTTTCCACCAATATGTAGTGATTTAACAATGCCTAGAAAGAAGTGGTCATTAGTAAGAAATAATAGAAACTGTACGACTGTACGACTATGGATCATATTTTATGTATTTGGGGAATGATTTGTTGTGTAAACTAGTAGTGATTTCTGAAAATTGATTAATTCTTTAAAATAGCCAAATTCATTTAATGATTTCGGCCATTAAAATAAAATACCACCATTAATATTAGCTATCTGGCATTTTACTCAGTGACTGAGCAATATTTCTCCTTTTCATCAGACCCTTTTACTTACTACACAAGAAAAAAAATGAATAACAAGCATCAATATTAATTCTGTATGAATAAAAACATGCAATGTTGGAGATTCAGGAACAGATAGATATGGGAGCATTTGATCATCATAAAAAATAATTACTTGAATTAGTAACAATTTTTAAGGGCCTTTTTTTTTGTCAGCAGGGGAAAAAAAAATGGTTTTACCAAAACAGCCCACCATTAGCTTTTGTAGATCAAAGCTTTTGATTTACTATCTGTATACTGAAGGTAAAACCATATTATTTATCCAGCTGGGGTTAAAACCTTTTAGCCACTGAAAATAAATAAAGTTAGGATTCTGTTTGACATTACGTCATATCCATCTGAGATGTACAATGCAAGCATCTTAAGAAGGGCTGAATTTCCTGCCCAAATTGCTTTCCAATTTATCTCTTAGCCTGTTCTCTAGCTGACCTGCCACGATACCTCAGAGGAGATGTGGTTAACATAGTGATGACAGCTATAAAAGAAAAAAGACACATGAGATACACTATCCTGTAACTCTTACAAAATGTTGCAATCATTCAGGCAGATGAAATGTTGTACAGACCTTCATTAATGTGCTTCAAATGGAAACTTTGCAAATACTGCCACATTTTTATATATTTTCAAACTGTATGAAATTTTTACTCACTTGAAGTTCAGATATTGCATTTTTTCACTCAAATTCAGAATGAAAACAAAATTGAAATACCTGAATTTTTGGGAGGGATGGAAGGAGGAAGTTTCTTTCCTCTCTGCAAATAATATAGTCTTCAAACAATAGTGAGTTTATCCCAGTGGTTTTTTCAGTACTGGTGTGGGGGTTATTTCTTTAAGCAATAAGAAGTCTGTCTACATTGGAATTCCTGAAATTGTGCTTTGGAAATTACCTTTGTATGCTTAATTAGGCATTTTGCCTCTATTTTACTCTCTTTCCATTTTGTCTGTTATTTTCTGTGCTATTCTTTCCCCCATTAGCACAGAGTCCATCCTTCTGGCTTTCAGTTCCCTAGCAGAAGAAACTCTTGACTGTCCTGGAGGGAAACATCTAAACACTTGACATTTTCAGGTACCACATGGACACAGGAGATAGTGGATATGGTTCAACAAAATGGAGATACTGAGAAGTGTAAACGTGAGACTACTTACAAACGTCAACCTTTCCTTGAGTGGTTTATTGCAGAGCCTCCATCTCTACGTTACTCAGGTGAATATTATGTGTATTTTAGACAAAATGAAACAAAACAAGCACTTAGTGCTGATGCTACAGGGTCCCTGGAAAAGGTGCCACTTGCTTTCTTCTTGAACTATGCACTGTTTTGGCTATTAAGGACCAGTTCAGTTGCTTTAACATAAACATCTAGTGCTACTCAAGGTGCTGCAAGGCTGGCAGATGTGATAGCTTCAGGTGCTACCGAAAACCATGCTGTTTTGGAGTGGTGTCTGAAGCTATGTTTGATATTCCATAGTACCTAAACCAGAAGCAGATATGTAGAAAATGGCAACATGGGGGCAACAATTGCATGTCATTCTGTGATTACAGGCTGTATGGAAGAGGAACCTATGTCACAGATGTATTTCCAAAAGGTGGATAATGTTTTCAGTGGCTTTGCTACTGTTTCAAGTAACTGCTGCTCAGTTCTAGGGTCTAGTCATCTAAACAAGCTATGGGACATTCAGGCAACCAGCAGGCTTCACTGGTTTGCAGACAGTTTCTTACAGAAGTCTCCCCCAGCAAAAATCCCATTTCCACACAAAAATCTTGAAGTTGGACACTCACATCTGAAGCTAAAAAGCTTAACTAGCTCCACAGAAGTGCTATTTTTTTCTCTTCTAAGCTAGACTGCATTGACACAGGGAGAGACAAAAAAATGATAGATGACAGAGGATGATAGATGATGACAGGGAAAAGAAAATATGAAGGTCATGATAGATATTTAAAAAGGAGAGGGGAGGAGGTAACACATCTCCATATATCACCAGATATTCCCAAGTAGTCCTATATATCCATTGCTACTGAAAATCCACTGTTATTCTCCTAGTTTGTCTTTATGTGCTATCTACAAAGTCTAGTCAGCCAGTCATATTCTTGTATCCTAGAAAGAAACAATTTCTTACCTGCAAGGTGGAAGGAGACCACTAAATATTGCAAAGGAAAAACTTTGGTTGGATAAATATAAATCAGTATTCATCATTATCCCTCGGAGAGCAGGAGTTAGGTGTGGGTCCAAGAATGCAGAAGAAGATATAAATCAATGTTTCCCCTTTTCTACTTGAATACATAGGTAAAATTTTTTCTAAAAACATTGAAGATGCTTATGTAACATTGTATATGTTACACTGCTAGTGCTTTGAAGATGAATGATCAATGCAAGGTGAACTGCTGAAAAGTCACAATCACATGCATGAGCATAGCAAAGAAGTGCTAGTGCAATTTGGAGAACAACTCACATCTCATAATTAAACATCCCGCAGGTGTGGAGTTAGCTGACGCCATGCCATCTCCACGAACAATAAAAACTCATCTGCCCGTGCAGCTGATGCCTCCATCCTTCTGGGAACAAAACTGTAAGGTAAGGCTGAAGAGGCCTACTCTACTCCACAGGCAAAGAAAGTGACATAAGCCAGGACAAAATATGTTTTCCAGAATCTCTGTGAAATCAAAAGGTCTCAAAAATATTTTCCCTTTTATTTGCACAGTCTGTGCGAATCTAAAGTCATGACTAAGTTACCTGAACTGGATTTTAGAAAACAGCAGCTTCAAAGCAAAATCTCTTAAACCTCTACCAGCAGGCTCCAAGATAAACCTCTGGGCAATGCTTAATATCTGTATAAGTATGTGCAAGTTAATTTCTTTCTCTCTCTCTCTTTTCATATCAATAAAGATAATCTATGTGGCAAGAAATGCAAAAGACAACTTGGTGTCATACTACCATTTCCACAGAATGAATAAAGGATTGCCTGAACCAGGAACCTGGGAGGAGTTTGTGGAGAAATTCATGACTGGAAAAGGTGATTAATTGCAATCAGTTGTATAAGAGATTTTGATCATTTTACAAATGCATGGCATTGATTTATTAATTTCAGTTATGGTTTGAAATCCAGTGCTGACACTGTGGAAGGATATCTGCTGAAGGTGTTTCAGTCATAATTTTTCTTCATTCACAGGTTTTTATTATTACCTAAAGAATTAAATCTATTTTTATGCTCCCATTTTGAGTAAAATAAAACAACTGGTACTCTTTATTTTGTTTTCATTCAGAAACATATATGGCAATTTTCAGGCTTAATCTCTTCTCTCTGAGTTTTAAAGAAGCCAGCTGAAAAGGAATAATGGTTTCATTGGTTTTACTCTAACCTGATAAAATTAGAAATTTAAAAAAGAAATTAAGGGTTAACTTTGCTAGAAATGTGTAGTGTGAATTTGAGATAAGAGAGTCTTTGTAATTAAATTAATGTATCTAAAAATCAGGCATCTGAACAAAGATAATTATCTAACTAATGGCAGGCAACCCCAGAAGCTGATTCTTCCCTTTCTAAAAGAGGTGCTCATATCACAGGATATCCAAGAAACAAAACCTGGTCAAGTGGGTGACAGTTTACAGTTTGGGTCATTAAAGCTTCCTTAGGTCATTAATATTTTTACCACCATATAGGCCTAGAAATACCACTGTCTGGACCAGCATGAGACTCTCATGTTCAAAGGACACCTTATGTCTCGTGTTTGACCAGGTCAGCTTGGGAGTCATCTGTCCCAGTGCAGACACCTAGAACATATCTACTTCTGTCTTAGCTAATCATTTGAACAGTTGCTGGAGAGAAGCGGGCACTTCTGATAGCACAGCAAATATTTAAACCAGGTAGAATCACAGAATAATGCAAGCTGGAATTTATTTTTGTTGCCTGTAGGGTCCCAATCTCTGCCCTGCTCAAAGCAGGGCCAGCTAAAACTACCCTTGTCCAGGTGACGAAATGAATATTGGAAATGTGTGTTTCCATTTATTATAACGCATCTGCATTTGTTCCCTCTAAAGTTACACATGAATCCTGCTCCAAGCATCCATACACCTGAGGGATTAATAGCAAAAATGCTGTAATAAGCACAGAGCACAGCAGTTCTTATTATCACAGCCATAGTGATTCAAAACCAGCTTGTAAATTCAAAGGTATTGGTTCAGAGGGAAGCATGAGTGCCACATGTGTTAAAGACAGTTGGGGCATTTATAGATGCTGATGTTACTTTTTTTTCAGTCCTCTGGGGTTCCTGGTATGACCACGTAAAAGGATGGTGGAAGGCAAAAGATAAGCACCGTATTCTCTATCTCTTCTACGAAGATATGAAGGAGGTAAAAGGCTGAACATATGTTTATAGAGCTCTGAAATCTGTAAGTCTGGTAGATACTAACTACAAACAACAGTTTTGTATTATAATGCCCGCTGTATCAGTAAACCTTACAATAACCTCATCTCTGTCTGAGAACTGCATCTCTAACACTGTCTTTGATTTCTTTGCTTTTCCTAGCCCTGTATCTTATCCCATGTTATTGTCTCTGCAGAACCCAAAGCGAGAAATTCAGAAGATTGCAAAGTTCCTGGAGAAGGATCTGAGTCAGGAGGTTCTAAACAAAATAGTCCATAATACCTCATTTGAGGTAATGAAGGAAAATCCCATGGCAAACTACACTAAAGACTTTCAAGGAGTAATGGATCACTCCATTTCCCCATTCATGAGAAAAGGTTTGTTACTTACATCAACTCTGTCTGGTTGTCATTCTGTTTTGAAATAACAAAAACTATTTTGAAAAAACTTTGAAATCACAAAAATAACTTGTATTTGAAGTACAAGTTTCTGATAAGTCATGAATAATGGGCTTCAGGAAATACTGGTAAATTAATGTTTTCTCTTTTTTTACTTTGCTGTTTCTTAGGGACTGTTGCTGACTGGAAGAATCATTTCACTGTGGCACAGAATGAGAAATTTGATGAAGATTATAAGAAGAAAATGTCTGACACCTCTCTTGTTTTTCGCATGGAATTGTAATTACTTGCAACGGAAATTAATCATCTTCAGCCTTTTCCATGTTATATATTTTATTTTTCCTTCACAAAATGCCAGCGTCCCTAAGATTCCAAGATCTCTCTTTCACACATCACTGATTTTTCATTACTGGGAGAGTGCCCAAATTAGGCCAAAGTTTAAGTCTCCCTGAAGAAAATAATTCCACTGGACACTTCTCAGTCACCTCTACCACAGTAACTTTCAGCATTAATAAAAATATTTCAGACATGCTGTTAGTTTTGGTCTTTGTAAAACTGCAGTTGATATTGCTGGCATTTTCAAATCAAACTCTAATAGAAACTAGGATCCAATAGGAAAAAAAGGTGATAAAATTTTGAGTGCAACAGTTTGTACAAACATTAATCAATAAATAACAATAAGTAAATTTAAAGGTGGTCAAGTATAAAGACAGAAACAGAAGTGCACAAATTAGAATAAATTTCCTTTTCTCTCTTTAAGTTGGACATTATAAATGCTGTTGAGATGAAAGCAACATTTCCAAAAACACTCAATGCCCATTACTTCCTTTGATAAAACTTGTTAAAGGGCTACATAGAGGTATATATCTACAGTCTAGCTGTGGACACAGCAGTCCTTATTGCATCTCACATTTGCCTTCTGAACTGAATATCATAGTGTTCTGTTAACATTTGGAAAATTCTGAAAGTTTGTATGAACCGGGTGGAGAGTCAGTGCTGCAAATGCCATCTCCCTCTTCACTGTTGTAAAAGTGTTCATCAGATGCCTCATGTCATTGTCCTCTCCTTTACTTCACTCTTAATCAAATATATAAACATCTCATTGAGGGTTCTTAGTTGCAATAGGGTCTGGTATATACTGGAAAATAAAAACCAGTTCTGCTTTAGCATTAGTACCATAACTACAGCCATGCTTTGAGCTTGTGCAAAATTAACTAAAACAATTAATAACCCATTTAATTATAGGCAACTGTTACCAATCCACTTTTGGATTTAAAGTGCCATCATTGAGCTTGGCACACAAAAAAGGCCACAAAGACTTCCTGCTTAACTGTTTGCACTCTGTCAGAGGGAACAGAATGTAGATTACAGCAGCTAAGGGAAAATGTTCTTAGTCTCATTTAGTCTATCTTAGTTTAATTTAAAAAAAATGTTTGTTGGGGATATTTTCTCTTTGGCTCATGGAGAGTTAAAAGTCTGCTAAAAAGCTGTAGCAGTATGAGCAGCTGTCAAATGCAAAGCTCATTTCAAGCTACCTATTTAATCTACATATCTAAAATGAACGCAGTCATAAAGGGCAGTACATATCTAAAGTGAATGCAGCAATACCTTGCATCAATTTGAAAACAAACAAATGAAAAGCTGCCTGTTAAATGTAGGATTTACACTGTCCTGGCCCACTGAGTTTCCCTGAAAATGCAGGAGTCACTGAAACCAGAAGCATGTATTTACTACATTAGTGCAATTTTACTCTTCTTTAAAGACTTCAGGTCGACAGATTCCTGCCCACAAACAAAGATGTCTCAGTAAAATGACTACCTGAGAAAAAAATTATCTGTCATGGGCACTGCTGTTCATCACAGCAAGGCTAAATACCAGCTTGAGGAGCTTTCTTCTACTTGTTTGTTTTTTGTTTATGATTAACTTGATTTACTGTCTCACTATCACTAGTATGAGGAAAAGGTGTTGCCTGCTCTCTCAGATATTTCTATTCTCTTGGGTTGCTCTATGAAACCACATGAGTCAGCAGAGTTTGTCAATCTAATCCTCATTCAGTGCCACAAGATGTATCAGTAAATGGAAAACATGCTTAACTCAGTAGCTTGGTGACATTTTATGAGCAGTGCTGTACAAAAGGTCACACAGATGACCTGTTTGCTTCTCCCTTGAAATCTCCAAAGTATGAGAAAAGCAAAATGCTGACAGTGGCTGAAGCCTGATTTGAAAATGGAGTTGCATAGCTACTGCAAAGATAGAGGCACCATATAATAAGGGACTCGTATCACATTGGGAAAGTCACCTTTGCTCTCACTTCCTCAGGTAACTTTCCACCCAGCTGCAATTCAGCTGCTATGAACAACAGATATAAAGTACCACAGGTCAGACTGTGGTCCTAGAATAATAAAGGGCAGAAACAAACACCTGATGTCTGGCTGACATTAAAACTGGGTTTTCTTATGGTATTGATATTATCCTTCTGTATATCAAAGATGGAAATCTTGAGTTTTTTGGCAAAATAAAACTGGCAGGAGGATAGAAAAGTGGGGAGTTTCTGCTTTTTATGCCTTCTTAAGCCACAATAGCTGAGAGATCAGCTTATGGATTCGATCATGATTTGCAAAATGTTCATAATTGTACCAGTGTGAAACTACAGGGAATAGTTTATTGTTACCAGTGAAAATTATTTGATCTGTAGCTACGAAGAAAATTTGGGAAAAAGGTTAATAGGGTGTATGCATCCCACAGTTGACCTAGATTCTACCATGGTTTGGTGCCTATTTTGACTGTATGTCAATAGAGATGTGCATATGCTTCTGTGCAGATGACTGGAGGGTGCCCTCATGTAGAGTGCCTTTCAATGCCATATCTTTAGGTCTGTTGGTTATGTACAGAAGAGCTTTAAATTATGAGTTTGTATATGGAGATTTTTTACTAATATCAACAAAAGTTAGTAAGAGATTTCATATATTTTTACATAAGGTACTGTAAATCAATGAGCACTTACAGAAGGAGATTGTATGGGTTCAGCCAAATTATTTCAAATAATTTAAACTATTGTCACACTTTTGATGCAAACACATGAGCCTGTTTACTGTGGAGATAAAACTGTACAGAACTATATTAGACATAAGTCCTGAATATACATCCATGTTTTGTTTTCATCATCTTCAATGTTTTTTAACAAGGACTTGTGTCAGTTTAGCTAATGCAATCCCACAGCAACTTCTTCAGTGCTGCTGGTTTCTTCTTTTACAGAAGAGTGTATCTGCTAGGTTTTGATAGTAGAGAAACTTTGTTATTCATGTCTAAAAAATGTTTCAAGATCAGTGTTGATGAGTACATGTTAACCGTTCAGGTGGGGGGGTTTTTTGTAGCTCTGCATTAACAACTACCAAAACAAATCCTCCCACAGGAATGACTGAAGATTCCTGCTTCGATACAGACTGTTGAAAGGACACTACTGTATTAATCCTAGACAGTCATAATCCCCCTTGAGCCTGGCTGTCAATAGCAGCTAGGGGAGACATTTTACTTTCACATGGAATGCAACCAATTCTGAAAGAGAATGAAAGAAGCACAGAACTTAAAAAAATTTAAGAAAGAAACAGAGAAGGGAGCTGTTCTTCCTAGCTAGCATTCAAAGAGAGAGGGACACTGCTTTCCTGTCCACTAATCTAACTGTAGATGATCTGCTTCATGCTTGAACTGGAAGTCTCTGTTTCTCGAGTTAGGAAAACAGACCATGCAAAGGAAGAAGATTTTATTTAATTTGTCCTATCCATATAGGATATGGATATCATACTCTCTATGTAAGTTTTTTATAATGGTTTACATCAATGTGTTCACAAAGAGTCTTATCTTTACAACAAGGTTAATTATTAATGCTGGCATTTTTCAGAAGTGCATTAACATATTTTAAGCCTGGACTGAAGCTTTCATTTCCCTCACACCCTCAATGAATGATGCAAGGTCTGTCTCAATGTAAGCTGTAGGCGAGCCTAGAGGCACATTGAGAGTAAGAGTTAAGCTCTTCATACTTCTAAGAGGCAACCGAACTGTGCTGCAGGACTGAAAGTAATGGGCTTAGCCTGGATAACAGGGCTCAGCCTGCCCTCTAGACCAAGTACTGTGTAGGTAGATCAGTAAAGCTGTCATTCGTCAGCGTCCCATGGT
Source organism: Orthonyx spaldingii (assembly GCA_013397795.1). Taxonomy (NCBI): domain Eukaryota; kingdom Metazoa; phylum Chordata; class Aves; order Passeriformes; family Orthonychidae; genus Orthonyx; species Orthonyx spaldingii. The sequence goes on from VZTJ01004576.1 coordinate 1,240,277, forward strand.
TAATGCCAAAGAGGCAAATTACTCGTGGATTAATTTGCAGAAGGGTTTTGGCATAGCCTGCTGCAAGGGCAATTGGTATCTATCAGCTGTGTGAGCTCAGACTGCCTTTAGAAATGTCTGAAGGCTCACAGTCGAATTATACCCATCTACCATGACTATGGAGACAGAGGCATCATGTCAAAAGCAAGCTACACTGGGTTCTGCTCTGATACAGGCAATATAAGTACAGGAGGAGTCTTATGTCAGGCACCTAAAAATTAAGACAACTAATTTTTTTTATTTGTTACAATTGGGCATTTTGATTCACAGTGATTTGTTTTCATACCAATAAGTCACTCATCTACATTTGCTACTATCTCTGTGCGCAATTAAATTACCTTCTTCTCCTGTTAACAACGGAACAATCTTTTGTAGCCACATCCCACTCCAGGTGTGAAAACGAAATGATTCCTTATGTCAGTTTAATGCTAACCTGTCAACAGGCTTGTTGGCTTTTGCTGGTGAGAACACCAAACAACTCACCTATTGCACTTTAAGACCAGGATTTAAGACCAGGATTAAGGACTATATATATAGTCTATTATATATAACTGTATATATACAGTCTAATTTTTTTAACACCTAGCCAAATCCTTCACACACAAAATGGTACTAAGATAAATAACTCTTTCTTCACTGTACCATTCCACTCCTGTGGGAACCTACTGAACCTCAACCCAACCCAATAAAATGGCCATAGTCAGCCAAATAATTTGCAGTTCATTTGAACAGGACAAGGGGGTGTACTTTAAGTTTCCACACAGAGAAGAATAGCTAACATACTGTAAATTCACATGCTGCTTTCCTTTATATTAACCTGGCATGTAAAAAAGGCATAGAAGCAGCTCAAAGCAAGAACTCTGACTGGCCTGGCATAGGTCACAACTAAGAGTCTATGATCTGCAGAACCTGTTGCAAAGACAGATTCTACAGTGGTATTTAAAGCATCAGCTCCTTTATGCCAAAAACACATTCCTCAGTAGCAAGATTACAGGCATTTTCTCATTCTGTGCTCTTCAGAACATTCTTGCAGATCTAATAATTCCAATGACAGTGAACAAGCATTTGCACCCTGCCTTCATGTAAGGGCTAATTACAGCCCTGTGGGGCTTGGCTTCTCAATGAAAGCACGACTGAAAATGTGTTCTGCTCTGCCCCAATACATCTCATAAATCTCTTGGCAATCTTGGTTTACATAGACAATGCTATGCAAAAAGATGAATTAATTATCTTTTACAAAGATAATAAGATCATGGGCTATATGGACTATGTAAATTATTCTTGTTTTTCTTATCTTGTCTCAGATTAGCTGCACTCATTATTATGTATCAGCTTACTGTCTCCTCCTAGATAGGTAAGACACAATTCATATATTGTTTAAGAAAACACTATCAGACTATTGCAGGTACAAATCAACATTTTTCCCCACGAAATTCAGAGCAACTTGCACTTTATTGTAACAAACTGAAACAACCAACAGTCAAAACCCTCAATCTTTTTCCTTTTAAATATTCTAGAAACTTTAAAAAATTCTTCTACCATTCCCTAACCAGGATTCTTTGCAATTGCAATTGCTGTTGCAATTCAGGACCTGAATGAAAGACTCTTGAGACAATCTCAAATGTACAATATACCTAAATTCTGTTGCATAAAATGGAGGGGGGTGGGAGAGGAGATTTGGCCTATCTCTGTCAAATACTTGTGTTACGGGAACATGGAGCTCAGGGAGGGGGAGGCTGAGTGGTCCCTAGCCAGAATCAGCTTCAGAAAGCCTGCAAAGAGTGAGCCAGTAGTTCATTGTCTTCAGTACAAACACTTCTGAAAACTCTTTTGTGTCTGCCTTGGATGAGCTCCAAAATCAATTCCCTCGTAGGCTGAATCATGAGATGACCCAAGAGTTGGTTCATAATACATATTGACTGAAGACAGGCAGAAAGAACAAATTTGCATGAAACGTTGTTTTCTTTGTGGTTTTTCAAAAGAGAAGGTTAGTTTCCTACACCGTTCTTCCCTAATATCAAAATTCAATTGGAGGCTGACCTCAAAGCACAGAGCAGTGCAGTATGGCATAGTTTGGGGTAAAAAGCTTTTGCTACAGAAAAGGTTTAGGAAGGACTGTATCTTGAAAGGCTCTTCTTGAAATTGTGTGAAATCCCCATGTTAGATCACAGCAGCACAGGCATAGGTAACCAGTTCTGAGTATCCCAAGGCGAAAGGGGAAAGAATTAATCTGTTTCATGCCCTCTGAGGTTTCTAAAAGGTATAGTAATAGAAGTAATGAAGAAACACCTTCATGCTGTTTGGTTAGGGACATCTGTTCCTTGCCAGCAACCTCTGTGAGCATGGAACCATATGCTCCTGCTACAGTTGTGTACCTGCATAAATAGGTATATATGAATATATATAATGGACAGTGAATGCATTGGAGGGGGGAAAAAAAATAAACACTTTCTTAGATATATGTGAAGAACCTTTCTGCCTTTTGTCACTATTTGCCATTTGAATTTTACAAGAAGAACGACAGTAAGCGAACTTGGAAAAACGCAATTATTCTTCCGAGACAAGCATTCTGACTAACACGACTCTCTTTTTTTATTAAAATGCATGTTCTCTCATGTCATTATAATTAATTTGGTGATATTCAGTATTCATCCAGTGAACCATAAACAGAATAATATGCCTAAATTGTTTTTCCCAGGCAACTTCTCGTTAAAAATCAATTACTTATCATGACATGTGAAAAATTATTCAGGCACTACCAAAGTGCATGGATGGTTGCAATGAAAAATGTGTGCCCTTTAAAGCAGGTATTGTTCTCTTCAAACACCTACTCAAAAGGGCATAAAAACTTCTGTTCAAAAACACAGAGCTACAAGCCGTAATACCTATGTTCTGTTATTTGCTCTGGTAGTCATTCACATCCATTTTTTAATTTATTGAATCATGGAATTGTTAGGGTTGGAAGGGACCTCTGGTGATCATCTCATCCAAGCCCCCTGCCAAGGCAGGGTCACCCAGAGCAGATGACAAAGGAATGTGTCCAAGTGGGGTTTGAATGTCTCCAGAGGGGTAGACTCCACGACCCTGCTGGGCAGCCTGTTCCAGTGCTCTGCCACCGTCAGTGTAAAGTAGTTCTTCCTCATGTTTGGGTAAAACTTCTTGTGGTTTTGTTTAAAGTCATTGCTCCTTGTCCAGTCGCTGGGCACTGATGAAAAGTCTGGCACCATCCTATTGGCACCCGCCGCAATTTTTTGATAAATAACTTAATCGCTTTGTGTTTCCATCAAAGTATTAAAAACAGGGTCTTAACTCGTTAAGTTTCTGCCTGAGCACATTACTCTTCACCTCATGCTCTCCTTATGGTGGCATTGAGAGACACGCGCCTGCAGCACTGCGTTGCCCTCAGGAGCCGCTCAGGAACAGGGAATAGCGGCGTGCAATCGTGTTGCAGCCGCACCCCTTCCCCTTTCCCCTTTTTACAAGTTGGAGAACACGAGCTCGGCACTGACACCCGCACTTCCCCGCCATGCCCCGTTACACACGGACTCGGCGGCCCCCGGCACGGTCCCGCGCCTCAGCCCCGCCTGCCCCNGCAGGCCGAGCCCGGCGAGCCCGGCGTGCCGGGATGACGGAGGCGGAAGCGGCCCGGGGAGGATGTAGCGGCGCTGGCAGCGGCTGCGGCGCCGCGATCTCCCCGCCCCTGCAGCCGGCCGGCCCCGCCATGGAGGTAACGCGGTGGGCGGCGCGGCGGGGGGAAAGGGGCCGCGGAGCCCTCGGGGGTATCGCAGCCGGAGCGGGTGGGGAGGGGGCGGTGCGTGACCTTGGCATACGGCTCGGGGAACCGGGAAAGGTGCGGACCAGCCCAGCCCCTCCCACTGCGCGGGTTCCCTTCCTTTCCCTTCCCGCGGTGACGGGCGGAGGAGCCCGCGGGCGGCTGCGCGCCCTTCGTCCCGCCTCGCAGCCCCCGCGGGTGGCGCAGCCCCGGCGGGCGAGAGCTGTGAGGGAGGCCAGGGGTGCGAAGGGGGCCCTGCCGCTGCCTCTGCCCTGCGGACGTGCGNCTCCCCCGCCATGCCCCGTTCCACACGGCCTCGGCGCCCCCCGCCACGGTCCCGCGGCTCAGCCCCGCCTGCCCCCGGGGCGGTGCTCGGTGACGGGCAGGCCGAGCCCGGCGAGCCCGGCGTGCCGGGATGACGGAGGCGGAAGCGGCCCGGGGAGGATGTAGCGGCGCTGGCAGCGGCTGCGGCGCCGCGATCTCCCCGCCCCTGCAGCCGGCCGGCCCCGCCATGGAGGTAACGCGGTGGGCGGCGCGGCGGGGGGAAAGGGGCCGCGGAGCCCTCGGGGGTATCGCAGCCGGAGCGGGTGGGGAGGGGGCGGTGCGTGACCTTGGCATACGGCTCGGGGAACCGGGAAAGGTGCGGACCAGCCCAGCCCCTCCCACTGCGCGGGTTCCCTTCCTTTCCCTTCCCGCGGTGACGGGCGGAGGAGCCCGCGGGCGGCTGCGCGCCCTTCGTCCCGCCTCGCAGCCCCCGCGGGTGGCGCAGCCCCGGCGGGCGAGAGCTGTGAGGGAGGCCAGGGGTGCGAAGGGGGCCCTGCCGCTGCCTCTGCCCTGCGGACGTGCGAGCGCCGGTGCGGGCTGCGGGGGGATTGCTTAGTGCCCTTCCTGCTTAGAAGGTGGGGACGTCGCCCTGTTGGCACGGGCTGGGGAGGGCAGGCGGTGCTGGCTCGAGGGGAGCGACACTCGGGTGACACACGGCGAGGGCGTCCGGCGGTTGCTGTGTGAGAGCACCCACGCGCGAACAAGGGTTCCTTTTGCACTGAGGTAACCCGATGTGTCAACAGTACGACAGCTGTGAAACACCTACCAACACAAGCAAATAAAACACCTGAAGTGTCTGTGTCTAGTGTAGCTTTCATAAACACCAAGGCAAATCCAGAGGCAACATTGAAGAGTTTTAAGTTCATGCATTAAATAAACTCTCCTGCTAGTGTCTGTGCTGTTCACGTGCCACATTCTAATAGAGGTTCAATGCCACTATTAGTTGAAGCGATCACAATTCAAAATGCGTTTTGATGGGACTTGGTACACTTAGAGTTAGTGATGTCTAATAGCTGCACACTGCTCAGAAAATTGCTGTTCATGGTGGCCGTTACTGCCACAGTTCACAGGAAAGGCTAATATATTGCATTTATGCATTGGTTAGGCTTTCTAAGAGTATGTTAACCTATTGCAAAAGTGAGGGATAGATAGCAGTTAAAATACATGGAACATGTTGAAGTGTGGCATGGAAACCCCTTAGTGTAGGTGGTAAAGTAGGCTTGAAATAAAATCTAAAAAAAAGAATGTATGTGTGTGTGTGTGTGTGTGTATATATGTATATATATCTGTGTATATATATATGTATCAGTAAACTATGGAAGCATCCTGATTTCAGAATGGAGGAGTAGAAACCATGCAGGATTGTGTTGGGCTTAAAAGCGTACTTAGTGTCTGCTGGCTCGCAGCTTTGATGCACCTAATCAGTGAAAAGATCAGGGGTTTTTGGTAGTTTATCTTCCTCATTTTTCTTCTAACTCAAGTGGGTGAAGCCCTCTACACGAGCTGCTTCTGGTTTCTGTTACCAGAACAGCAAAACTGGATGCATTGTTTTACATGGTATGTGGTTCTGCCTCTGTATGTATTTGCTTGAAAGAGTAAAAGTATTGTGAGAAGAAAATTCATCTGACCTTGCTGTAGTATGGGGAGTGGGGAGCTGTCATTTTCTGAACAGTACATGCAGTTTGTTATAATTCATTATGCTGTCCAAGTACTAAAATATTAGGGGTGTAAATGTTGACAAAGTTTTACATGCTAAGAAAATCTAAAACTTAAACTTCATAGCTTTTTTTCCTTAATACTGTACAGGCACGTTATTTTCTAATAAGTTTGCTTTTGCCATCTTAACAAAAACCCCAAACACTTAGCCCATGATAATTATAACTGCCTTTGTCCTTGGTCTGTACTTGAACTCGTCTTTCTAAAGGTGATGCTTTTTATTATCTGTATTACCTGTTCTCTCTAAATTATTAGTGATTGTCCATATTCTTGTGGTGTTCAGATCCAGTTTGGTTCTTCCTTAGTTTCTACTATAAGGGTTTTGATTTTTTTGGCAGAATGAAGAGAGTAGCAAAATAAAAGTGAAGGTATGTATGTATACATACATACATACAAACAAACATCTAGATATATAAAAATACAAATATTTATACATACACCTCTTCACTTTTATACCTGTGCACATATGATAGTATGAAGCAAAAAGCAGGGTAAAGGTCAAGGCTTGGAAATGCTATGCCTGATATGTTGGAAGTGTCTGTTCCCTTTTCCTTCGTAGCGTCATGGCTGTATACGCTTCTTTGTGTTCCTGATTGTACATAAGCATATCCCATATCAACCACTGTAAAGTAACAGTCTCCCAGATTAGATCTGGGAAAGTTTAGAGTAGAAGGCTTTTTGCATGTACGTTAGGAATAGGGACCCCAGCATTTGCAGAGCCTTTTTGCATATGTTTGTCAGGCCAGCAATCCTAGTGGGAACTAGTATGTAAAAAAAAAAAAAAAAAAAGGGGGAGGTTATAATTTGTCCAAATGAGCCCTGACTTTGCCAAGTCTTTTGGAACATATTTGATAGGCTAACAATTGTAGTGATAAACCAGTGTGTTTAAGAAGGAAACAAAAAAAGAGTAGGAGTTTATGTGGTTCAAAAGTTCCCAAGGTTTGATTTAACTGCAACACCTCTACAAGTTGGTTTTTTTGTTCTTGCCTTTTTTTTAAAAAATGGCTCTTTTAAGAACAAGATAGTCATGCTTTTGAAACTACTTGTAAATAAAATTAATTTTCAGTACTGTATCAGTTCTAGATGTCAATTTAGTAATGGAATCATAAGATCATACTAGTTTGGACACTGGGGGCTTTCTATTCTGCTGGTCTAATAATCACAGTAGATTTTTTTCCCTTATGCTTCTGACTAATCCTACAAATATATGTTGTTTTAAATTTTTGTTTTTTCTTGTGCTCCTGCTATATTCAGTTATTCTCAGTGTTTGAAGGCTTTCAATTTATTCCTTTGGTAAGCTTACATTGAAAAGTTAGTTACTGCAGATTGTACTTTATTTTGTTGTAGGTTCAAGATGCCGGGCAAGAGATGGTGGCATCTTCTGGCACACCAGGATCAGGCAAATCAAAGGTAATCAGTCCTCACAAACCTAATTTATTTGAAGAGCAGTAGTTGCAAGGGTTACAGCTTAGGATGCAAGCTGTGACTAATAGGAAGACAAGGATATTTTTAACATTTCTTCTAGACAGGAAAATTAACGTATAAACATTAAGATAAAGTGGTTTGGAAACCTTGAGGAAAAATAATCTCTTTTTGGTATATTCGCTTCCTGTTATGTTTGATAAATTATTAATAGCATCCAGTTTTGGCAGCAGTCTCTTTCATAATGGACACAGACATCTTTACATATGTTGGAAGTAAATTTAAGCAATGACAATGTTAGGTCAGCATGCTATTTTCAAAATATTGTTCAAATTATATTATTAAATTGTAATTCTTCCCAACTGAGTTCTCCTTACTGATGCTGCTCAATTGTGTGCCCCAGAATTATTTCAGAAAAGTACAGAATTCGGAGTAGTTTCTGTTACTGTACTTGAAATAAAAGAATTGGATAACAGAACAGCAGTAACTTGTACTGTTATTATTTGAAATGTTATTCTTCTTGCAAATGTATGGTAAGAGCTTCTTGTCCTAAAATTCAGCTTCTTGGGAGTCAGATGCTAAAATGCCTTGTTTCTATTTCCCTCTGGGGTGGAGGAGACTGGTTTCTCTGACAGATGCTTTTTTTACAGCTGGACACATTGCCCAAAGAAGACCTCATCAAGTTTGCAAAAAAGCAAATGATGCTTATACAGAAAGTGAAGTCAAGATGTGCAGGTATCTTACTGGAAAGTACAATTTCTCCCTTAATGCTTGGTACTACTTGACCTTTTCAAATATCACTGCGTGTTTTTGATAGGTAGATTTAAATTCTAGGCAAAAATCCTAGATTTTATTTTTCTTCAATTTTGCTATTTATGGTGGGAGGATAAGGACTGAAGTCATTTGATTAAGAAAGAGAAGAAAAGAAGTATTACTTTTGTCAGGTAGTAAGTTAATTTTGGTCTGACAGTATGGCATGGTGGAACAATGTAGCTTGTGTAAAAGTTGAAGTGGGATTTGTCATTCATTGTTCCCCATATTGGTGCAGGGTGCTTTTCAGGCAGCAGATGGGAGGAGGAATTTCTCATATTTCTTGGCATAATTAGTACTGTTGTAGAGTACAATGGCTTCTTTAAAATAGTTTGCTACTTTATATTTGATCATTTGTTGCTTTAACAAGAAATTGTAAAATACACCAAACAAAATTTTATGCTTACCACCTAAAAGTATGTGTACATCTGTGCTCTTATGTGCTGTCCTTCTCCACTCTGCTGTCCCTTTTCCTCCCGTGGCCTACTACTTGTACTGGTGTCACTTCCCCTTGCTTGGAATGACAATTATGCTGACTGCTGGTAGCTGCCCAGTGAAACAATAAGGATATAGAGATGGGCTATACCAGGTTTTTCCTCAGTGTGGTTATTCATAAGATCTTGTTCTTCTGCTTGCTGCCTATTTTTAGAGAATCAGTAGAAACTGAGTATCTTTCTCTGATTTAAAAATTGACCATGAAATAGAAGGTAAGATGATCATCAAAAGAATTTCTATCTGTTGTCCCTCTATCCAAACAAGGAAGTTTTGCTTCCTCAGGAAACCATGCTTGGTGTCAGGACTGGAGAAGTAATACTGAATATTTGTTCTCTTTCTGTTAGTCCTGTCTATCACTCAGTAACAAACAAAAATTGATGAAGTAAACGACATCTCTGGTTTGAACAAAAGTGTTGTCAGGTACTGGATTTACAAGAAATTTGCTACTGTAATGCAGTATCAATTCATGCTGTGAAATTTTTTTACATTTTAAGAACTGGAGAAAGAAATTGAAGAACTCAGATCTAAAGCAACTACTGCAGGAGCTGATGATATTATTCAGGTAGGAATATGTAATGGGTTTCTACTGTATTACATAAAGTTAGCTGAAATAAATCCACAGAAATAATTTGGTAAATGGTAAATAGCTTGAAAGCTGTTATTCAGATTGAATGGAATCAATCTACAGGAATCCAAGAGACTTCCTAAAATCTTCTTTTTTTATTTCTCCCCTCACATCCTTACTCCAGCAAACACTATAGGTTCTGTGAGGAACAGTACAGAGTAGTACACTTTCCAAGCAGAACTTATCACAGCACTTCAGTACTTGTAGGGGGCTTATAAGATGGGGACAAACTTATCAGCAGGGCCTGTTGCGATAGAGCAAGGGGTAATGGTTTTAAACAAAAAGAGGGTCCATTTAGATTAGATATAAGGAAGATAGTTTTTACACGAGGGTGGCAAAACAATGGAAGAGGTTGCTCAGAGAGGTGGTAGATTCCCCACCCCTGGAAATATTCAACATCAGGTTGAATGGGGCTCTGGGCAACCTGATGAAGTTGAAGATGTCCCTGCTCACTGCAGGGGGGTTGGCCTAGATAGCCTTTAAAGGTCCCTGCCCACCCAAACTATTCTATGACTCTGTGAATGTCCCCAGCAAGACTATTCCTTGTGTAGCTGGTTAGACCAGCTTTTGTTTATTTTGGAGTGACCATTGCAGAAAGACTTCAGCCATTTAGAAAAGTTCAGAGACAGTCATTTGATGAGATTAGAAACATAATTGAAGTTGCATGTCACAAGAAGTACTTTTAGGGTCTGTCTTTCTCAAGGTAACGGTCATAGCATAAGAAGGTGAAAATTGGTAGTGAGGAAGAATTTCTCAAATGTAGAATTGTTTTGAATAATTTGGATGGAGATTTCTTTTCTACAGAGAGGGAACTTCACCACCACCAGCTGGTAATAAAAAATTAGCTGATCACAAGTACAATTTTTAAAAGAACCCAACATTATTGTTTTAGTCTGCCTGTTTCATATCAGTTGTGGGCTGAAAGCAATTTTTAAAACCAGACTGATGTGTTTCTTTGACAAAAAGGGTCATAATCAATATGTGAGTTCCTACATTTTGCATAAATCATTGTTTCCATTGTTAAGAAAACCTTCTTTCAGTGATCTTTCTCATTTAATATTAGGCTCTCACAGAAAGGTTGGATGTTGTGCTTCTGGAAAAAGCTGAAAGTCAGCAGCAGTGCATAGCTCTGAAAAAAGAAAATGTTCAAATAAAGCAAGAAGCAGAGGTACTGAAATGAGCCACAGAACATTACTGAAATATTCCAGAATTATATTTATTTTCTAGGTTTGCTTGTTGTGTATCTGAATCTTTTTCTTCACTTACCTGTGTTCTGTCTTTTAAAAAATCTAAAAAGAATCTAAAGGCTTTATATGTTAACACGTATTTCCTCTGTACCCCCTAGTTCATAATAATAAATATAAAATTCTTATATACACTGTCTAGATCCACAGCTGCAAGAAGAATTCAGTCTGTACATTAAAAGCCTACATAGGTTTCAATCAACCAGCTCTGTCTTTTCATGGAAAATATGAGATACTCATAAGAAAGGGCCTGTCAGCCAAGGCACCTATATTATATCAATAATCTCAATTAATAATGAAGTGAAGACTGCATTGCTTGCAATTGATGGATATGGTTATATCCCAGACATGTGAATTTGATGCACTAAAAGTAATGTGATCTTTAATACATTATCAGAATAGTTGCTAAAGCTGAAGTCTATCATGACCATTTTGTGAAATCATGCTGGTAAACATGATTTAGGACTTAGTTTTCCTTTCACATTTTGCAAATGTTCTTGTATTCTGTGCAGTGTTTTCTGAATTGAGTTGTCCTAATACAGTTAGATATTTAAAAGCTGTAGCATTTTTTAAAACTAAGAACTACAACATTTTCTAATTCATTATTGTAAACAGTTCACTTGGAAATTCTGTATGCTAAATTACCAGTATTTAATAATTTGCTTGTTTGTTTAGGCTGCAGTGGCTAGAACAGAAGAATTGCAGAAGCAACTGGAACAGTCAAGTATTGACTCTCTGGAAGAAATAAAAGCTTTGAAGAGTGAATTAGCAAACACACAATGCAAGCACAATGAGGATTTAAAAAAGCTGAATATGGAATTAGATGAACAAGTGAAGAAACAAATGGAGCTGGTGAAACAGGTTGAATGTTACAGTGATAGTCAAAAAGAAGTTAAAAGATTACAAGATGATGTCCAAAGAATTAAATCTACTTATGAGGAGCAAATTTTGTGTCTGAACAAGCAGTTGGAAACTGTGAATGAAGACAAAAATAAAGAAGTGACAAATCTGCAAGAAACTATTAAAAGCAACTCTCAGTGTTACCATAATGAAATAAAAAATCTGAATGAAGAGCTTAAAAAATTAAAAATTGCCCATCAGGAAGAGGTGTCAGAATTGATGCATCGGATTGAAATATCATCTAAAGAAAACGAAGAAAAGCAAAATCAAATTAATCAGTTGCAGCACAATTTGACAGAGAAAAATGCCAAGGATGAAATGCATGCTCATACTGACCAGCATGAATATGACTTGGAGCAGCTGAGAGAAGTCTTAAATAAAAATTTAGAAAACAAGTTAGATGTTGCAGATATACAAGAAAAACCTTGTGCAGAAGCAAAAATGGAAGAAAAGGTTAGGTACCTGGAGCATAGTTTAGAAGAACTCCAGTCCCAACATAGTATATTAAAAGATGAGTTAACTTACATGAGCAATGTCAAGATAAAACTAGAAGAGGAAATCCATCGTATGAAGGAGGAGTACTTTCATGAGCGGGAAGACTTGGACTTTAAGATAAATGAATTGCAGCTTACTAAAGAAGATTACTGTTGTGTAATTGAAAAACTAAAATTGGAGCTTCAAGCAGCAGAACAGCACTATGAAACTACTGCAAAAGAGCACAAATTAGAGATTCAGACTCTGAAGGAGCAACACAAGAGAGAAATTTCTGAACTAAATGAAACTTTATTAGCTGGGTCTGAAAAAGAACAGATGGCATTAGTTTTTGAAATACAGGAACTTAGAGAACAACTTGAAAAGCTAACTCGGGAGAAGGAAGAAGCAGTGTCCAATTACAACAGCCTGAGAGAAACAATGGAAACTCTGCAGGCTGAGCTAGGTGAATCTGCTGGAAAGATCAGCCAGGAGTTTGAATCAATGAAACAACAGCAAGCTTCTGATGTCAGTCAACTGCAACAGAAACTCCGGGCTGCTTTCAATGAAAAGGATGTTCTTCTTGAAACTGTAAATCGCCTCCAGGGAGAAGTAGAAAAATTGTCATCCAATCAGTTAGAGATAGAAGAACTTAAATGTAAAAATGTTAGTCTTCAGGAGGACAATAACGCAATGAAAAGCTCCATTGACCAAAAAGAGATTACTGTAAGAGAACTGGAAGAGAAGATCATTGCTCTTACTGATCAAAACAGGGATATTTTAAATGATGTGAAATGCTTGGGTGAAGAGAGAGAAACCCTCCAGGAAACATGCAAGAAAGAACAAGATAAAATTCAGGAACTTCAGCAAGAAGTAGAAGTTGCTAACCAGTACAATAATGACCTGAAGAAAAAGGTAGAGGAATTGACAGAGAGACTGAACGAAGCTTTAACTACAAAGGGTGAAAATGCTCAAATGCTACAACAACTAGAAAAACAGATTGAATCTCTGGTGCGCGATAAAGAGCAGCTTTCATCTGAAGTATACACTCTTCGTGAGGAAAATAAGAAACTCATCCAGGAAAAAGGTGAATTAAGTGAAGAGCTGGGAAAGACTACATCTGAAAAAGATGGTTATTTAGTATGGAAAGAGCAGTCTGAAAACTTAGAAAAGAAACTACAAATGATGACTGCAGAAAAAGACCATATATCAACATTACTGGAAAATGAACAAATGCACACATCCCTTGTAAGAACTCAGTTGTACCACCTACTTGAGCAAGTGGGGTCCAGCATTTCAGATTCTAATGAAGAATGTGATTCTCTTAACTTGTTAAAAATTGCAAATGAATGCTTGTCAAAAATTAAGGAAGAGCAGTGCCTTGCTCTACAAAAGGAGGAGCAAGTAATTCATTTGCAGCGGGAAGTTGAGAGATTAGAGGAAGAAAATGCAGCCCAACACAGAGAACATAGATCCCTGATTCAGGATTTTGAAAAAGAAAAGCATCTCTTGAGAGAAGAACTGGAAGGAGTGTTGTCTGAAAAAGAAGCGCTTCAACATGATATAGAGGAGCTGAGGGATGCTAGTGAAAAAACAAGGATGGAAAATCAAGATCTTTTAGCTAATATTGAAGAGATCAGTCAAAAACTCGCTCTTTATGAAAGTCAAATACAAGAACAGCAAAAAGGATCTGAAAAACAAGAAGACTTAAATTTCATTCTGGAACAAAAGGAAACTGAGCTTAGAAATGTGAAAGACGAACTGAGTTCTCTAAAGGTTATATTTTGTTATTGAAGTATAAAGACTAAACCTCTAAAGTCTTCAGAATTAAGGTTCAAAAAATACTTTCAATTCTCTCTTTTCTTTTTTTTTTTTCTTTTTTTTCCCTTGGCCTGAAAGTGAGTTTGCCTTCTAGAAAGCACATATTTCTTTGTTTTCTAGCACCTCAGAATTCCCTTCATTCCCCCAGGAAAAAAAAAATTAAACAAAACCAATCATAATGCTTTTTGAAAAAGTTGCTTGTACTTGAACATTCCTTCCCATCAATATCACTTGAAACAATCAATTGACTAGGTGAACTAACTGACCTCATAATCTTTCACCTCTAACTTTCTGTGGTTCCATCTCAAACAAAAATCCTGCTTGATCTGCATTAACTTCAGGTCTTGGGAATTGCTGATTATGTAAAACTGACAGCTGCAGAATGAGGGTGTCTCCCCTTTCTTGTCCTTGGACAGGATGGAAGGCAGCTCTTAAAAGGTTGGACTGTTCTGCTTTCAACATAATTATGTTTTTACCAAGCTGATACGAAGTTGCTCGTAAAGGCTTTCTTGGTAGTCAGAATGTAGACAGTTCTAGCTGTAGGTGAAACTTCTGGTGACTTGTTAGGGAAAAAACAGATGCCACAAAGAAATTTTTCTAATACTTCTTATATCTCTGTTTATAATACAGAATTTGATGGAGACAATGACTGAGAAAACGGATCAACAGTCTTCAGTAGCAGAGCTTCAGGAAAAAATTGGTATCTTTCTCACTTTTTTTTTTTTATATAAATGGTTTGGCTTCTTTGGATTGTTAGTTTTTCTTTCTTTGCATAATTGTCCTATATTTCTACAAGTCGAGGAAGATGGGGAAGTAGATATCAATGCAGTTTCCTACACTATTTCTTCCATGGGGGATTTAAAATATTGCTAGCAAGTTTAAGTTGGATATTATTTGATACTTTTTAAGGCTTTTTCTTCCTCTGTACATCTGTCTATAAAGAGTGTAGTAGATTTCATCTTTATTTTTTAAATGCAGGAAATTTGTCAGTAAGAATCCCTGAGGCTACCAGAAGGAAAGGGAAGCAACACTGCCAAAACTACTGTTGCTTTATTGCAGTTATCTCAACACATTAGTAGGAAAATGGTTCTGAGTTGTTAAATTTATGTAGAAGTAGACAGGAATATGGCTCTTAACATTAACTGTGATGGAAACCTCTGAAACGGGAAAAGATTGTCCAGGGAAGGATTGCCTCTAAGCTCTCTGTGTGTCTGGATGTTTTAGATCCAAATTAAATGCTTAACTGAATGAAACAGTTGAACATCTCTCCCTGCTTTGTATTTTGTTTGGTTTTAAAGTCATGCTGATGTTAGTGTTCTAATTGAATGTAATTTCATTTCGCTTCTTGGGAAGAAACAGAAAGGTGTAATTTTTAATTTTCTTATGTATTTATTTTAGGGATGCTCGAAAAAGAATCTGCCGAAAAAGGAGAGAAGCTGAATAAAATTAAAGTGGTTGCTGTGAAAGCAAAGAAAGAATTAGATGCCAGTCGAAAAGAGGTATCCTGACTATTTCCTAAAATGAAGAAGATTCTGCATGGGGGGTTTTGTTTTAATGACACACACTTCTTTTTAATAAGATGCAGACTCTGAAGGAAGAGTTGGAGTTGGCTCGATCAGAAAAAGATCAGTTGTCTGCTTCAATGAAAGATGTAATTCAAGGAGCTGAAAGCTATAAGGTAAGAATAGTGCTGCATTCACAAAAGACAGTAAACTGTCAGAAAATACTTTGGGTTTGAAGCCTAACCTGGGTATACATTGCTATTTACTTGCACAACTATGTTTGGCAAAAGAAATTGTGTCAGTGCAGTTGAATATCAGAATCAAGTAATGTAAGGTTCTCTTAATGGAACTGTGCTGCTGCTGTCAGAAGAAAATGAGGTGCTTTCTTTCTGCTGGAATGGTATTTTTAAACCTTTTGAATCTAGGATCATACATACCAAGCAATGTGTTGCTAGAGGCAAAACATAAATGCCTGTGAGTTCTTCAAAGTACATAAAATTGAAGATCAGTTCGAAAATCCTTAAATGATGAAGACAAACTTGTAATTCTCTGGGAGCAAGTCTTCTTGGAGCACATCTCTGGACACATGAAGCAGAAGCATATGACAAGTCAGCATTGCTTTCACAAGAGAAAACTTCCCCATAAGACTTATGAACGCAAGCTGAGGAAACTGGGATTGTGTAGTCTGGAGAAAAGCAGACTGGGGGGAGGCTTTATTGCTTTCTACAACCACCTGAAAGGAGGGTCTAGCCAGGTGGGGATCAGTCTTTTCTCCCAAGCAATAAGATAGGACAGAGGGAAATGGCCTTAAGTTCTGCCAGGGGAGATTTAGATTGGACATTAGGAACAGTTTCTTCACAGAAAGGGTGCTCAGGCATTAGAACAGGGAAGCAATGGAGTCACCATCCCTGGTGGTATTTAAAGTATAGTAAGTAAACACAGCAAGCACTTCATATACAAGTATAGAAAGTAAACACGGCACTTAAGGACGTGGGTTAGTAGTGGATTGGGCAGTGTTGGGTTTATAGTTGGACACAATGATCTTAAAGGTAATTTCCCATCTAACTGATTCTGTGACATCATTGAGAGTATTGCATCCAGTCTTGTCTCTCCTTCTTCCCCCAAATACAAGAAAGACATGGATAACTTGAAGTGATTTCAGTGGAGGGATGAACAGGTTGGTCAAGGAACTGGAATAAATGATGAGAAGTTGCTCAGCTTCAAGAAAACTTCAAAGGAACCTAACAGGAGTCTTCCAGTACTTACAAAGATATTATGAAGGGAAGAGAATCAGGTTATTAATGGTGGTGCAAGATAGGACAGTAGTCCTCAATTTAAACAAGAGATTCCAACTGGATACGCAGATAAACATTTTTATGCTATAAAAATGGTTGAGCTTTGGAATAGGTTGCCCAGTGGAATAGCCATCTCCACCTTTGGAGGCACGTCCTTGGAAAGACCTGATTGGACAAAGCTCTGAGCAACCTGGTCTCATCTAACTGTTGACCCTGCTTTAAGCAGGAGGGTGACACCTGCTGAGCTGTCTTCCAACCTGAATTATTCTAGAATTTCATGAACTGAAAGGGGTTTCTCCCAGAGCCTGTAATGGAATGATAGCTTTAACTTCTGATGTTGCAGTAAGACAACTTATATACTGAAATATTAGGAAGATAAGCACAACTCAGAGGTATAGAATGTGTTTATGCAATACGTATTGTAAAAAATTATGCCTTTGTGTTTGTATGTGTTAAGAATCTTTTGATGGAATATGACAAGCAAGGAGAACAGCTGGATTCTGAAAAAGGCAGAGCAAATAATCTTGAACGTCAGATAGATGACCTCACAAGACAATTACAGGTGTCATCTGAGCAGGTCGGTTCTGTGTGTGAGTCTGGTCTATTAATAAGTACCATAAAATTAATTATGTCTATTGGGTGCAATCATGTGATTGTTACTATAGTTTCATAACCTGTATTTTGAATAGTGACTTGAAATTCAGAGCGGTTTGTTTGTTCCTTTTCAACATCTGATATCTTACCTGGGCCATGACAAAGGTAAATATATCTAGAATGTTTAGCTTTGTCAATAGAAAGAGTTTAGTTTATCCCAGGTCAACTCACAGAAAAGAGCAGATCATCTCTGGCTTGATTGTGAACCTACAGCTCTGCTGCAAGTATCAGACTTGCACTGTTTCTCTGACTGCACACCTACATGTCTCATGAAGTGCAGTAACCTTTAACTGAGACATTTTTTCTTCTATTTCTTCAACAAAATGTGGGTTTGGGGTTTTTTAATTTTTTGTTTAATCAACAGAGTGTTTAAATACACTAAGTGAATTATGGATTTTGCATTTTTCAGAAGGATGAGACTTTAAGATGCACTGTAGAGTACTATAGCAGCATTCAGAGGAGTCTAAAATGGTAATTAAGGAGCTGTGAGACACATTTTTGCAAAGCTAGCTGCAATGGGTTTGGTATTTAGGATTTAAAGTCCCAGGCCACATACAACAAAGATCTACCTAGGCCACCGTTTCCATATAAACACAAGCCAGTAGTGAATAGCATAGGAAGAAAAAAGAAATAATAGTATATATTCTGCTGATTATGCAGGGATTGCATTTTTCAAGTTTGTTATAAAGAATTCATAAATAAAACACTGTTTAGGTAATTGGCATCTTCTACTTCATTCTTAATAGGCAAAATAAAGACTAAGTGTCTCCATCATTAACGATGTCAAAATTTAATTGCTTAAAGTCATTGCAAAAGTATGCCAGATGCAGTAGAGTTCTTACTATGTGCTTGGTGGTTCAATCAAAGCTTGCAGTTCAGCCTTTTTTAGGAGTTAATAGTATGATCATTTGCTTCTAAATACAGCAACTGTATTTGAAGTGTGACAATAAGTATTGAAATACTGTATTGTTGCAAGGGAAAGGTGATTCTTGCAGAAAGCATAAATTTTGGAATATTTTTTTCAGATTTCTTTTAGTTCTTGCCATCTTACAGGAAGCTGGGCAAATTAACTGAACAAAATAACCAAAATGTGCTAATGACTTTAATTTTGCCTGTTTGTTAATCTGGTTTAAAATAATTAAGCTGGACAAGACTCATCTGTAGAAGTGTTGTTTGTAAGGGATTTGGATGGAAATCAGTGTTGGGTATTTTTTTTTAAATATAGAAAATATTTTATCTGTTAGCATTGCACATAAATTCAGTTTTTATCATTCCACTGTGTTAATTTCAGCACGATCAGCTACGCTCTGCTAATGAAGACCTCCTGGCTCGTGTTGAAACACTGCAAAATAATGCTAAGCTGCTGGACACTCAGATACTGGAGATACAAAGAGCCAAGGCAAAGGTTGACAAAGAACTAGAAGCTGAAAAGCTTCTAAGAGAGCAGAAAACAAAGGTAGTACTTTATAAAGATCGTGAATGGGCTGAAGCGTTACTTTCACTGGATGTGATTTCTGTTAGACCTTTGTAAAGTGTGTTTTTATAGATCAGGCTCTGTACTTTCTCTCCTTGTTACTTGAGTGTCTTTTTTGAAAACTTGGTCTGTTCATTGAAACAACTTTGCAAGGCTGTCAATTCGAGTAGGTTGGGGTTAGTTACAGAATGCGAAAACCACTTCATAGTATTGTTGGTTTTTCTCTGGTTCACAGTGACTTCCTAAGAAAGGAATCAACTATCTTTATACAAGTCAAGTGTGTGTGTGTGTGTGTGTGTGTGTGTAAGTGTAAAAAGATGCTGACATATGTTTTGAAATTGAACTGCGTAATTGACAACTATTTAAATTTCAGGAACTCAGTGGTGCTCTCCGAGAAATGGAGGAGCTTCAGATGCAACTTCAGAAGGAAAAGAAACATCTGCAGAAAACTATGCAAGAACTAGATCTGGCCAGAAAGGTAGAGTTGCTGTCCATGTCAGTGCTTAATGGTCTACCAAAGATGTTGGCATCTGGCTGTGTTGAACGCCTCCCTTTCTGTTCTGAGGATTTTAAAGCCAGAGGTTTGCAAAAGGGAAAATGTGAGGGCTTTTACCCCTGGTTGTGTGCTTGGAGAGCTGAAATGTACTTCTGGGGGTGGTTTTGGTTTTATTTTTTGTTTGGTGTTTAGCTTGGGTTACGTGGCCTTTCATGAGTAGAAATAGGAATAGAATGCAGATGTGTGGAGTATGTGTATAGTGCACTGGTAAGAAATTGCCTTGGTTGTAAGGACTGGAGATGGCAGAAGCTAATGCATTAAAAATACCTACTGATAAAACTAGCAACAGGTTTTTTAAAGCTTTTGGTTCTTGTTTGAAAACAGATTATTTACTGAGGATATGGAAATCCAGTGGATGGGTGGTATTTGTGGATATGGATAGAGACAAAAATTTTGTCTGATGGGCAATATGGCTTTTTACAGAATTACAGAAGTCTTAGCAGCCAAGGCAAATTGTAAGCTCTAACTTCATTTTGTGTACCTTGCAGGATGCTCAGAAGAGTACACTGATGGATATGGAAATAGCTGATTATGAAAGGCTAGTAAAAGAACTTAATCAGAAGATTACTGATAAAGACAACAGAATAGAAGATCTTCAGAAAGAAACAGGGATTCAAAAACAGAAACAAGAGACCCTACAGGAAGAAATAAGTGAGTAAACTATAAACACCAAGAGTCACTATGGTATAGTTAGTGGTAAAAAATACCATTCAGAAACAACTTCTCAAGTCAATGAGTGAGAGTCAGCTTTGCAGGGAATGCTAAACAGTTGCTTTAGGAAAGCAATTTTATCTTAGAGGAACCTTTACTAGGTTATCAATCACTTAATCCAGTATTCAGACTTAAAAGCCAATTTGCCTGCCTGACATACTGTGTTTCTTACCTGATTAAGTTATTCTTAATATTAAGTTCTTATATAAGAATATCTTATCTAGAACTTATATAAGTTCTAAATATTGGTGACTGACAAGGGTTTCATTCTGATATACCACACTCATAAAACTTTACTGATAACCATGTGGTTAAAAGTTCCTTTTCTTGCTCTCCTCAAGTGTAAATCTTAAAACCATTTTACTTATTTGAAGATCTTTGTGATAACTTAGAGAAAGGATACTAAGGTTACTGTAAGCTACTTGTTTGCAGCCCTAAAGGAATCTGTTAGAATTTGTTTAAATATTTTCCAGCATTTTTAAGGAAATATAAGAGGGGAAGTTTCTTTTGCATATAATTGTTGTTTTCTGCATTAGAGTCACTTCAGTCAACTATGCAACAGGATGAGGAAAGAAATGCCAAGATAAAACAACTCCTGGTGAAAACTAAAAAAGAACTGGCTGATTCAAAACAAGCTGTAAGTCCATATGCTAATGGCTGTGTATTCTATTTTTAAACTAAATTTTAAAATGCAGCTGGTAGCTGAATTTTTAGGTTGCTGAGGTTTGGGGGTTTTTTTTAATATCCAGGTAATTTTCTCTTGCAGGAAAATGGCCATCTAATGTTGCAGGCATCATTGAAAGGGGAACTGGAAGCCAGTCAACAGCAAGTGGAAGCCTATAAGGCAAGAAACTTCACTTTTTTGTTAGTACAAGTTTTCTCATTTAAGTAATAAGGGTTTAATTTGTACTGGGCACATGAAATATAGGCTGAATAATAAAGAGGTGCTATTTTTACTTCGAGGTTACTGGTTCTTTTTCTTAAATGAGTTTTGTCTGTTTGCTGCTTTCCCCAAATATTTTTTCCTGTGATTTTCTTTAAATGGATTTACCCTGTATTTTTTCTCTTTCCACCAAAGGAGAGAACTGTGGCATTTGAAGTAACTGGAATATATTTTTTAATGATTCTTTGAAAATGGAAGTTGCTCAGTTTAAAAACAGAAGAGGACAACATTGTCAGCAAAAATTTTAATTGTTGTCCATCTGTATACATAATAGAAAGGGATTGGAGCAGAATGGAATGAAAGAAGCAGGGAGGGAAGAGGGGTTGGCTTTCTTAAATGCACCAGCACTGTAATTTTATTTTCAATTCTCTCTTTGAACAACATCACTTTTTAAAAATTAATACATGGTAACTCATGTCTATTTTTTTATTCTATTTTTATTGGATTTAATTTTGTATTTACCAGTTCTGTGCAGGAACTGTAGTTGCAATTCCTAGGTTCTCAGTGGCATGTTCCCTTGGAGAAGGAAGAAAAGTTTTTGTAGTAGTGAAGTTTTCAACTGATTTTTTCAGATTCAAGTGGCTGTGCTGACATCAGAAAAGCACAAAGTTCAGGAGCAGCTGCGAACATCTTCGGAGCAGCACCAGCGTACAATGAGTGCTTGCCAGCAAAAAATTGCAACCCTGCAAGAAGAGTGCAGAGCAGCCCAGGTATTCCAGTGGAAGAAGTAATCTTAGAGACTTAAGAAGGGAGATTTACTGCACTGTCTGCTTCTTCAAAAATATTCTGCAGATTTTTCACTCTTTTTGTCTGTCAAGAATTAAGAATTACCCCAGTAATTGAGTGGTGTTATTAAGGACAAGCCAGACTGTCCCAAGTCGTGTATCACTTGGGGTGAAATATCTGGACTTGCATACTTCTATTTCCAGTAGGTAAAAACTTGTGATAGTGGGGAGCCAGGGTTTATTTCAGATGATCAGTAAGTATACACTCAGGGAAAAGTCTTTAAAGAGAAGAGAACAAACAAAAAAAAGAAATATAAATATGACTTCATATAAAACCAATTACCACAGATACCACTTTAAAAAAAAAAGCTGTGAAAAATATATTTGCAAGCACCTGTTAATATGCTGAAATATTAGCAGCTTCTTAATTGGCAGCTGAACTACATGCAAAACTGACACTATTGCTGAAGTTTATTATTATTTCTGGGATTTCATTGCTCATATAACACTGTTTGATGGTCCTGGAATGCAGTGTTTGCATTGGAGACAGATTGAGAATATAAGTAGGATTGTTATGTTCAAACCACCTTTATGGAGATTACTGCACTACTCTATGGCCACTGTTGTGTGGTAGGCGTGCATCCTGCAGGTAATTAACAGCTGAATGCAGCCTCTCAAAAAAACTACATTTTAAAAAGTTGAACTGAAATGGACAAACTTTGTGGTTGCTGCTGCAGAAGGTTTGCCTTAGTTGTGCTAGTACATATGGATCATGGTTTTTACAAATGTATTCTTCATACCTGGGTGCTTACAATACCTGCCTGGTGTCTGTGATGCTGTGAAATCAGCAAGGTTGCAGATCTTCCATACTGGCATGGCTTGAACCTCTTGGAAGATTAGCTTTCCTATTTAGATGCCCTACATCTGGAAAATAGATATTATTACATGGTTATTAACAAAGGAAAATTTCCTCTAAAGGCAAGATGGACACAAAAGCAGATAGTAGAAAACAGAAGTCATGCTGACATTTAAGGCTGTGTACCTGAGGACTTAGGAATATTCTAGCTCACATAGTTTGACAGGAAGAAAAGCAAAGGATTAATTTAAAGAAAATGGCCACAAATGTACAGACTGAAAATATGGAGCAGTGGCTAATCAGAGTCAGTTCGCTCACCAGTTCAGCTGAAGAGAAGCTTTCCAAAATGCTTCTCTTGGAGATGAGAGCATTTTAGTTATCTGTAAATGGGAGTGACTAATGAATCAAGGAACTTGTCCTAAAATCCAAGAAAGAAAACCTGCATCAGTGAGTTTTTTTTAGAGGAACATACAACATGAAGGATGGCAATAATCTTTGCTGTATAGTGTATGGTCAAGGATGAAGCTACTGTGATGTGAGGCAATGTTCTGTAAGTCCACAGAAACTCATGTAACAGCTGAATTTAGAAGAAAAGACAGACCAAACACCTTTACAGTCAACTAGAATATTATGTCTTGTGCTGTGTAATACCATTGCAAGACTGACTTAACTCGTCAGAATTATGCATAACTTTATGGCACATTAGAATTTTTGTCACCTTTGTAGTATTGGAAAGAAATAGAATTGTACCTCTTTCTGCATTTTCTGTCACCTTTGCCTTCATTTAAAGCTGTTGATAGAACCCGTGGCTTGTGAATCTGTCAGTTGAATGGAGTTTTTGAATTTTCAAGTATTCTCTTCTTTAATACTTTTATGTTGAAAATCAGTGTCTGAAGTTTCACATTATATGATTCTCAGTTAAAATCTAAAGAAACGTTATCTGTTATGGTAGTCACTGTTTTAATATTCTGTTTAAAAGACAGAAATGCAGCAGGTGGTTTTAATTTTTTTCAGTGTAAGATGCATTTCATTATAGAGAAATAAGGGAGTAATAGTCAATAGTATAGCTTATGGGTTTGTTTTCTGTGTGATAGGCTGAACAAGCATCTGTTACATCTGAATTTGAGAGCTACAAAGTCCGTGTTCATAATGTTCTAAAACAGCAAAAGAGTAAATCTGCTGCTCGGACAGAATCTGAAGGAGCCAAACAAGAAAGGTAAAACTAACATTTTTACTTTCTCTGTAATCTGACTGTGACACTTCCTATCTGAACAGAAGAAATATTATCAGTTTCTGCTGTCATGGTGCTATATTAGTTTCTAATAGTTGGATGTGTCTTTTTAACCATTATTTTTTTGTAGATTACCTATTGTTACAGTCAGAAGGAGAAGTAAGGTCTTAGGAAGTTTTTTATGACTCTCATGAGCAGAAATTAGCCAGCACGTTCTGTGTAGACTTGACATGTCATTATCTCTGACATGAAGTAGCCAAGTGCCATTTGCAACTCAGAAGAAAAGAGCAGATGGGTTCAGTTGAGCTGAGGTCACTTCGAACTTTTCCAGGAATGAGTGGTTTAGTGTAGGTAAAGCTTTGGATGACAATTCGTCATCAGTTCCAGCAGATTTATGAAATACTGTATCATATGAGGAAAGACTTGGAAGAAAAAAGTTACACCACCAAAAGTTCCCTGGAGTCCTTTACGTACAGTTATAAGCCGGGTGAATTCAGATTCGCTTCAGAAAATGTCTCAAGTCACTGCAAAATCAACCGGTTTCTGCAAGTTATTTTTATAAGTCATTAATGACTGCCCTTGGTGGCAGTCTGGGCGGTTGTGTGTGGAATGTCAGGATTCATTTCTGACACAGACACCTTCAGTCGGTCCCGGCAATTGCGACCAAAATCCACCAGAGGGCGACTTGTGCTTTGTTAGAGGACTTTGGTTTAGGATTGATTTGGGGTTTTTGAAACATTCTTGCCTTTGGAGCAACCAAACTGCAAGAGCTGCATTTCTTTGTCTCTCCTTTTAGCAGAATTTTAAGTTCTGGTATTGTTGGTTTTTTTGTGAGAGAGTACCATCTTGGAAACAAATTGGATAAGCAATAAACAGATAACAAATGGTTTCTAAAGAAATTATTTACAAGTATCAACTCTAAGGATTAGTGAGATATACAGTTCATGAGATAATGGAGGTGTCTGCCTACATAAATACAGAAATCAGTAAAAAAAGAATGTCACTTACTTAAGATTTTTTCTTCCTGGCATATCTGATTTTGATTTGTTTCTGACCAACTGAATTTGTCTGTTACGGACTTGATGTTGCTTTCTAGTACTTTGCTCAAAATCTACTCCAACCATTTGTCCCCTGTATTTGGTCTCATTGAACCGATGTGCATTTACTAAACAAACAAACATAAAAACCCTAACCACTTTTAAGAAGAAATTTTTTCTCCCACCTGAATCCTACATATTATTTTCCTTCTATCTTGTCTTTGAAGTAGAAAATGCTGTCAGTCATGCTTGCTACCCCAATAGTTGCATTCCCAGCAATTCAGATGGGGTGTGGCAAACCTGTTCATATCTATATTGAAACAGGATCTGATTGTCTCTGCTGTAGCCACATCCTAAGATTATTTTGGTCTTAGTGCTGTGTTGATTTAATCAATAAATACACAAATTGGATCAGCTGTCTAAAATGTTGTAGATATCCTATAGCTTCTGAAATAATGTATAATAATTATTTTAAATGCATGTTGTGTATTCCTTTTTCTTCCACGTGCAGGGAACAGTTGGAAATGGTGATAGATCAACTTAAAGTTAAGCTGCAGGATGCTCAGCATAATTCACAGATGAATGCATCTGAACTCCAGGCATTGCAGTCTGAACACGACACCCTACTGGAAAGACACAATAAGATGCTGCAAGAGACTGTTGCAAAAGAAGCAGAACTCCGTGAAAAGTATGGTCTGCTGATGAGTAGATACAGATATTTTATTTTGTTTGAACTTTAAGATCTTGGCATATAGAAGCCTATAACTGTACTTCACAAAGAAAGTGCATGTTGTTGAGAAAGTTAAAGGAATTTTCAAAAAGATTGTTTGCTATTTTTCATGGGCCATCAGAAGTTTCAACAGTGACAGTGAAATAGTAGCTGATCAGGGAATTTGAGATTTCTGCAAGCTTTCTACCTCTTAACTATCAGATCTAAAAATTAACATTTTTAAAGCATATTGACTATTTTTAAGTCTAATGTCCAACACTGTATTTGTGTTTTACTGCTCTACTAAATTTTGTGGATTTTTCATATTAAAAAAATTAAGATAGTTATATTCAAAGCAAGCAATTTCACTGACAAAATACCCAGTTCTTGTCCACCAAGTTCCTTTCTTACAGAAAGTACTGTATCTTAAGTTTGTGCTTGCCACCATCTTAATTTGCTGTTTCTTCCAAATGAAAAAAATCTGTTTAATCTGTATTACTTCTTTAAAAATCACACGTGTACCTAATACTTGAACTCCTCAAAAAGAGTCTGTCCTCGTCTTTTCTTCTCCATTTAGGGTACAAAGAAGTTCACATGAAGTATTAATTGCAAATTACAGATTGGTATTAGGAACTGTTGACTTCTTGTCACTGTCTCTGTACAGTTCTATCTGTTCCTGATAGCTACATAATGGTTCACTGTAATCAACCAAATTATGTCCTGCATTTTTCTGGAAACAACACATTTCACAGTAGGTTCCCTTTATGCCTAGACACTTGTCTTTGCTACTCTGGCTCTGTTTAAGTCTGTTTGCTTATAAGGTCAAGTCCTGGCCTTAGTCCTTCCATAAGTATGTTTGTTTAATTGCTTGTGACTTTATTTATTTATTATATTATTATATATCCTGTTTATATTGTATATTATTGTTTATTTAATATATTTAATTGCTTGTGACAGTTTTGGTGTGCTTCTGGAGTACCTCCAAACCAAGTACAACTGATGAGTTACTGACATTTTTCTTGCTAACAGCTATACTCTTCTGCACTGAAAGATGAGGTTTAAAAAAATTAAACTTACCTTCTTAGAAACCTGTGTTTTTAGAAGTCCCAAGTAAGTGTTTGGTAAATAAATGTTATAGAAAGTGGAGTGTAAGTGATGTGCCCTGTGTGACACTATGATGCAGTTTTAGAATATAAAAATGCTTAGACCACAATGTCTCTTATAGTCTTTCGTTATTGCCCAAAGATATCTGAATTTTTTGTTCTGAAATAGAAGTCAAGAGTTTATATAGCACAGTGCATTCACATGATAGGCAATAAGTGTAACTTTTTCAGTCTCAAATTTTTCCTGTAAAAAGAGGACTTTAATTGAAAAAAAAGTTGCATGCACAGTCATTCTAAGGTAATAATACACATGAAAATTGAAAACTGCCTCAAACTGTAAAAATTTTGAAATGTAAAAGTTTTGCTGCTTGTGTCTTACTGTTTGTGCATGCACTCTTTTCAGACTCTGCACAATACAGTCTGAGAACATGGTCATCAAAACAGAGCACGCCCAGGCGCTGAGCCAGCTGACAGCCCAGAACGAAGCTCTCCGGAACAACTTCAGAGATCAGGTCAGGAACCTGCAAGAAGAGCACAGGAAGACAGTAGAAACACTTCAGCAGCAGCTCTCCAGAGTAGAAGCTCAGCTCTTCCAACTCAAGAGTGAACCAAGCACTAGAGGTAACTTCCAGGCAGAAAAACAGGTTTTCATGGGTTAGTTACAGATTTGTGTACTTGAGTCTGAAGCTAAAACATGCTTACATTGTTTGATTCTGTAAAATCACCAGAAACTTTTTCTGGAAAATCTGCAATGTGTTGTATCAGTCCACAGATACCAAGTCAGGAATGTGTCTTTGTTATTATTTACTGTCACTTCAGAATCCTAAGGTCCTCGAATACATCCAGAGGAGGGCAACAAAGGTGCTGGAAGGACTGTCCTATGAGGAGCAGCTAAGAACTCTGGGTTGGCCTAGTTTGGAGGACAGCAGGCTGAGGGCAACCTCATCACTGTCTTACAGATTCCTGAGGAGGGGAAGTGAAGAGGGAAGTGCTGAGCTCTTCTCCCTGGTACCCAATGATAGGACATATGGGAATGCTTCAGAGCTGCATGGGGAGATTCAGACTGGACATTAGGAAGCATTTTCTTACTGAGAGGGTGGTCAAACCCTGGAACAGGCTTCCTAAAGAGCTCATTGATGCCCCAAGCCTGTCAGTGTTTTAAGAGGCATTTCGACAATGCCCTTGATAATGTTTTAACTTTTGGTCAGCCCTGAAGTAGTCAGAAAGTTGGACTAGATACTTGTTGGAGGTCACTTCCAACTGGAACTATTCTGTTCTAGAATCTGTATCACTGATATCTATTCACCAGTATCTGCATTGTCAGACAGATGGAGGGAAGTTACTTTGTAAATATTTGGTGTTCTTCTTATCAGGTTGTCTCAGGTTTTGGAGCATGCTGAACATTTGCCTCAAGTATGAGGTGTAAAGCTAAAGAAAAGTGAAAGCTATTTTAAGAATGTTTGTTATTTGTATACATGCTATTTATTAGTATACTTGCTATTTGATCCTTCTTCCAGTTTAAGATTTTACTGTCTTTCAAGCTCAAGTGCTATTTTTGTGTCTGTAAATACTAATCGGGATGTAGTTGGACATTTGCCAAGCAGCAGTAACAGTTTAAGAAGTTACTCTGTTATTACTGAAGCAGAAGGGTCATGCACTCAGTAATAAATCAGAAGAATTTACACCTCCCACAGGACTGGTTGAAATAAAAACTAATTCTGTTATGCATTTAAAGTATTTGTTACTCTTACCATAGCTAAAACACATCTTCAGGGAGATGTTCATGAAGGTTTCATAGTCACTGAAATAAAAATTGCCAATCAAGTTCAGGTTTAGAACCAGACTTTGATTGGAACAGCCATTTGGAGGTGAAAGTCTGTATTTTGCTATTATAAATGGTACGTGTGTATCTGGCTTTCTCTTTTTGCTTCCCCTTCCCCTGCATTTTGAAGACTGTTTGTCTACTGCTCTCAATCCAAGACAGTCACACCTAGGAAATAGCCCTCCCAATTTCAGTCTGATATGAACATCAGTGAGTATCTTTCAGGCCCAGCTGTTCCAAATCTGACAACGAAGAACTTGCGAGAGCGGCGGAATGCTGACCTTCCAGTCCTCGATGTGCACACTGTCGCTAGGGAAGAGGGAGAAGGGATGGAAACAACAGACACAGAGTCTGTCTCCTCAACTAGCACCTATGTTCAATCCTTGGAGCAACTCCTGAACTCATCAGAAACAAAGCCTGGTAGGTGGAACGTGGCTTTCAGAAGTGCTTGCCTACGTAAGTTGCAGAAGTTTGTGCCCTCAAAATATTCTAGAGCATTGTGTTTCATGCTTTTAGGTGCAGGACACGAGTCTAGTGAAGTGCCATTGAGTTTACACTGTCCTGAACTTTTGTAGGAGTTTTGTCATTGAGTAAGAACTAGCAGTAGAACATTCCTACAGATTTTAGTGATTTAAAGATATCGTATTTCTGAGCTTTTAAAGGGAAAAGACTGGATGAGCAAGTCAGTGAGTAGGTACAGAAATTTTTCTATTCTGGATGAGTCTCTACTAGGAACAATTGAGTGCTGATTTAACCCTATTAATGAAAAGATAAAATTTCTGTTCATCGTAATGAGGCTTATTAGAACAGGACTTTTTTCATAGGGTTTTTTCTAGGAAAGTGAAATCCAGCATGAAGAATGTTTTAGGAGTCACCCAAAAACTAGAAAATTATATGGTAGCATATAATCACGTTTTAAAAATCTACTGAACACTTTGTGGATAGCTATTGAAAATCTCCATTTATGGGTAGGAAAAAAGGAATAAGTTAAAACCATGTATCTTGAGGTACTCTAGAACTATTTTTCCAGCCCCCTTCTAATATATAAACAAAAATAGATCAGTAAATAAGCATGCAGAAGCAGCATTGATGCCTATTAAGTGTGCTCTCTGACTTTGCATTAATTCTGTTCATAAGAAACTACATTAATCAAGTCCTGATGTTAAGTTAGTATGAAGTAGATGCAAGTACTTTTTCCTTCTCTTAGTTTTCTTTTTCAATGAATTGCAGAACCACTGCAGTGGCAAGCAGATCTCACCAAGGATGAACTGATTCAGAAACTAAACACAACAACTAAGAGTGCTGATCACTTGAATGAATTACTTCGTGAATCAGAAGCAACCAATGCAATCCTAATGGAACAAATAAAGGTTAGGAGACACACAAGAGATATGAGGAAAGCTCTAATTTTCCATGGTCTGTTTCTTAGACCAAATATCTTTCAGAAAATACCAGTCTATAAAATTATGGTGATGTAAAGCTTAATTTTGGAGAGGCTTTTATTCCACAGGTCTAATTAGTGCTTCCAGAGTCTACTTCAGTTGTTTGGGTTTTTTTCACCACAGTTTCTAGGTGGGTAGGCATGGAGGGAAGTGGGAGAGGAGTGTGAAGTAAAAGCTTCTACAAAAAAAACCTCAGGAGTCCGGAAGTTTAATGTTTACTAAAGGGTCTTTACTATTTTCACTTAGATGAAAGCAGTAAATTCCAAGGGAAGCATTGTCTGGTTTCTCTTTCTGTAACCAGTTTTAGCTGTCTTAAGTTAAAAGAAGACATATGAACTAATGTATGAGTGAGCTTTCTGAAGACATTTCTAAGACTCTGAAGACTAAGCTTTCTTTTCTCAAATGCTTTTAAATGAATATAATCAGATTTCTGAATTAACTGTCCCACTGTTACTAGTCATTTATCACTGATATTGTATCTCTATACTGCACAAATTTTATCAAAAAAGGTTATTTCTTACAACATTAGCACATATTTAATTTTCACTGGATTTTTGTCTTGAATATGTTGCTATACATGCATTATTCTTTTTGAAGCAAGCTGTGCAATTCGTTTTTTAGCTCTTCAAAAGACCTTTGTTCAATTACTCGTTAAATGAAACAAACAGCATTACATATTTTTCCCTCATTTGCAGCTTCTTAAGAATGAAATAAGAAGATTGGAAAGGAATCAAGAGAGAGAAAAGTCTGTGGCTAATCTAGAATACTTGAAGAATGTTCTATTGCAGTTCATATTTCTGAAATCAGGAAGCGAGAAAGAACGACTGCTCCCAGTAATAGACACCATGTTGCAGCTCAGCCCTGAAGAGAAGGGGAAGCTGGTTGCAATTGCCCAAGGTAGGTGGTGTTCAAAATATTGTCACAAAAAAAAGGAAAAGGACAGTTCTGTACTGTCTGTTGTGTAGAGCTTTGAGAAAAAACACAACTTAGCAGCATAATGCTAGTGAGCTAGTCACAAAACCATTTTGCTTTGTTGGGAAGTAACTATTAAGTTTTCAGTAAACAGAACAAATACCATAAAATTAACATAAAATATAATTTCTTCCGAAATACTCACATTTTAAGAAGACAGTGGTAAGTTGTAAAAATTTAATGTGTTCATGTTCTGAGTAGAGTTAAAAAAATTTTTGTCAAAATAGAGGTTCAAATAATTGACTTACTTTCTTTGCAGATGTTTGAAACAGATAACTGAAGTGGTCCTCTCAAGGCAATGCTGCAGATCTAATACTAGTTTCAATATAATACCTTTAAAAATATCTTAAAGAAATATGCTCTTTGTTGAAGAAATAAGGGAACTAGGGAAGGAAATAAAAAAGTTAGGCATTTGCAAGAAATTAGCATAGGATTTATGTGTATACTAATGTTCTGTTTCTGCTTCAAATACTCTGAGCATTTGTTCCCTTAAAAAGCTTTTTAAGGTATTGTTTGTCATTTCTCAATAATGGTAACTGTAGCTTCTTGTACTTCATTAGCAACTGATCTATACTTTATTTTAAAATTAATATAAACAGTAAGCAACACATGTACATACAAGAACTTAAAACTTGTGAACAAAATCACATTAAAAAGGGAAGTGTTCAAGTATTGCATTCCATGATAGACTGTGTATTTGGAAAAATAAGATGTAAGTCAAGTCCATGGCATGTTGATGTTGTTCTGGCCCTCTAATGAAGGTTGATTGGATTTTTCTGGAGAATGGTGATAAATTACATTTTTCAGACATTCTTAAGTACCCAAAGTAAAGTGGCCTTGGTGGTACAATCCATATCTATGTCAGCCCAAGAGTGAGTTCCTTTCTCAGCAAGCTTGAGGACTGCATTTGAAAAAGGATAAAGGCAAGAAGTGGGGGCAGGGTCATGTAACCAAATGATGCAATGTCTAACATAATAAATGTCTAACATTATACAAAAGATGTTTTTCTTCCTCCTTCAGGTGAAGAAGAGAGTACCTCACGGCCCTCTGGGTGGGCTTCGTACCTCCACAGCTGGTCAGGACTTCGATAAAAGAGTGGAAACACCAAATCTTTAAAAACATTCCACAACTGCAAAACTGAGAAATCTTACTGTAGAAGATCTGTTGGTGTTGTAGCATTCAACTACAGGGTTTTATTTTTGTGTGTTCTTTTCAGCTTTTTAGGCTCTTCTAAGAAAGAAGCCCACAGTAGCTCTGAAAGATAGTCCTATGTTATGCTCTGGCAGCAGTGAACTATTTTTCTTGTAAAAGTTAAGGCTGATAATAAGAACTATGAGAAGTGACAAATTAATTGGAAATAACCTGGAAGTAGATTTTATCAAACCTGTGATAGCTCTTTTGATATCAGTTTAAAAGTTTGATCTGATATATTAACTGGAATAATTAGATTTAAAGCATTTTAAAGTGTTTACAGTTGCTTTCACATATCGTTGTCAGCTAGCTAATCTATACAGTTAGTGTTATTCTCTGCACATTTAAGAAATTTAAAGTTATTTCCTCTCTTGTGATGGCTACAAAATGTAAGATAATTAAGAAACAGAAAGGGCATTTTCTGCTTTAAAGTTGTAGTCCTTCTTAAATGTTTTTTTTTTTTTTGCAAAACATGAAGGCAACAGTTCACAAAATGTAGAGGATGCAAAAATCTATATGAAATACAGTCCTTGTCACATCTGGGCATGGTACTATAGTAGAGATTAATGGCATCTATGGAAGCCTAAGATAGTACTCCAAGACTCAGAGGTCCTAAGTGAGCTGAAGCTTTGTGAGAAAGGGCTTAAGCTAGGGCTTTTCAACCTGAGGTTGGAAGTTTGTGGAAAAGACCAGGAGGAGATGTTCTGTTACTGTAGTGATGTCTGTACTTGGATGACAAGACAAGACTACTCATACTGACTTAGTCATATTGAAGACACTAAAGAAAGAATCTGAGCCCACAGGTCAGACTCCTAACATTAACTTCTGAGAGAAAAGAATGAAGCTTTTGTCAATAGATGCATCTTTTAAGTGTTCTAATGATTGAAGATCTTATACCGTTCTCTCACTGACCTGTGTGTGTGCACATTGTTTGCACAGATCTTTTGCACAGATGAGATGATCTCTGTTCCAGGTTACTCAACAGAATATAGGTTTTTTCCAAGCAAAATAAATTTCTACCATCTCTGCTTCTATTATCAGCACAGCACCTTTTTTTACCTTCAGTTGTTTTCTCCACTTTACAGTCCATAATGCCTTTCACCATCTTAATTTATTTGTAAGGTTTTAAAAAGCATACACGTGTTTGAATCCCACTTACGTTTAAACCAGAGTCTTTCTGTCTTTTTCACTCATATTTTCATTTCTCTGTGTTGTTTTACAGAGAGTCTTTCCCTGGTACACATACAAATACTAAATAGGGTTCTTCCTTTCCTATCTACCTTAGCTCATGCTCTGAGGAAATGATGCTTGTTCTCTTAATATTGCCTTATTTCAGGCTGAGATTAATCTGAACATATGAACAGCAGAATGGCAACGTGGAGAATAAACTGTTCAGTAAGTGTGCTTTTGGTTTAATTTTTTGCTTGTTCTATATATTTCAGTACACAATCAACAAAGCCAATGGGCTTTATTTAGGTATTTTAATTCATTTCCAGCGTCTTAGGCACTTTTTCTTTCCCTCCAATATATGTTTTAACTGGAACCTTTATGGTTTGTGCTGCTGGGGAAAACATTCTCTGTGGACTTTCAAAACACAGAACTGATCAACAGTAGTGTGAGGGATGAGTCTTTCAGGTATCTGTAGGTAGCAAACAAGAGGCTATGTTTAGGCTTTCTTGCATTTGCCTTTGGAATGATTTGTCATCTCTTCAGCATTCACGATTTGGACCACATCTCGGATGTTGAATTCTAACTCCTTATTCAGCTGAATTTGGTTAATGTCACTCAAAAGAATGCCAAAACACAGCAACAGCAAGATTTGAGATATGTATAAAAATAAGTGCTAGTCATCCTCTTGCTGTGGTTTTAACAATGGAAGCACATGAGTGGAAGGGTATGGCTTTGTCTTAGTTCACACTCCGTTTGTAGCTGACCCAATTAGTCTCCGCTATTGCTAAAGAGCTGTGACAAGTTCCTCTTAAAATGCACATATTTCAGAACTGTAAATTATTTAACATTGTAAGCTGTGAATAAAGGTATGCAAGTAACATATATCACTGGCTATATTAAATACCAGTTGCTTATTGACTTCTTTCAAGTCTGAGTTGCATGCTCACTGTTTTTAGTAAACTTGAGTACCATACTTATGAATGTAGTGAACAACTTGCATTAATATATTTTTTTTTACAATGGAAGATTGAGATCTTAATTAATGTAAAAATATTATAATAACTGTTACTAAACTGTTTTCTGTTGCTAAGATTGCCAGAACTTATCTATGTGGCAATAAACTGACTGTAAGCAAATATATCAAAGTTTAATAGACACTTGCAGGAAATGGCATAGAAGAATGTGAACTGGAAATGGGATTATTTTGCATAGAGAACTTTTTATATGTCATATATTTGCATTTGTAATGTATAGCATTGTAGCTGTGATTTGCTTTCAAAAAGCAGGTTAAAGTTTTGACGAGTACTGCTGCTTCTTGATATACTGTGGTGCTCTTTCTCAGAAGAGCACTGTGCTGACTTTGCTTTCTGGTTCTTTTTGTTTTCTTTACAGTGCCACATTTATTAGAATGTTTCACAGACAAATATCACCCTTGCCCAAAATGTTCATAAGCTTAGGACCAATTTTTGTCTTTTAACAGCCTGCCTTCAGCCCAAGCCTACGGAGGGCATAATAATAATGATGATGATGATGATCCTGCTGTCACTATGCAGAGTATATATTAATTAAAAACCAGAAATGGGAGTGATTCAATGTTCCCAGACCTGCATGTGTACTGTGGCTGAATTTTTAGCTACCTAATGCTGACTTAGAAACAGGTTATATGTCTTTCACGTTCCCTTTATCCAGAAGGAAGACTCATCTGTATAAGCAAAAAGTGCTCCATTTGAAAGACAGGAAGATCAGGGCTCATCAGGCTGTTGTATAGATGTGGCCAGTTGAATCTGGGGTTCAGGATGGCCAAAGAGAACCATGCTAGAAATTATATACAAGAAAGTAAAGTTGCTTTTTTCTTTAATGATCCTCCTTCCCCAAAGGATATCTGTGAGAATACAGGGTTAGATTATTTTCTAAATTTAAATCCTCCTTTGTCTATCTCCCTCCATCCTTTTTCTGTGATAACAGATGATATATTGTGAAATTGTGGAGGAATGCCTAAAAACTTTCCTTAGTTTGTACTAAGTGACTTTGAAGGCAGCTTAAACATACATGCTTCATTTGGCTTATGCCTTGGCTTCACCCAGTGCACCAATACTTCCTAAACTACCTGCTAGTTCTACTCTTGCTGGTACTGTGAGGATATCTCCCTTAGAAGCCTTGCAAATAGCAGTCACCGCTCACAAGCTGAGAAACCAAATGTATGAAGAGGTAAATATATATTTGTTGTAATTTCAGAATTGCTAGTCTGGATAGATAAGTATTTTGTTTGGAATGTCTTTGATGGCCTTTTCATGTGGCCATCACTTCAATAAAATTCACCTTTACTCAACAGAGTGCCTTTTTTTTTCCCTGAATGCCTGTTCCTGAGAAAATGCTACTTAGGTACAAGGTAGAATACAAGAAATGTCTACCATTGTATTGAAGAGATTTTAATGGGTCTGGTATAGTATCCACAGCCTTTACTTTGGAAGACAGCTACAGCAATGGATTCTTCTGGATGATCAAAAAAGAAATTGATTTGTTACAGGGGTTTTTTGGAAAAAAATTTTTAAAAGCTCGTTTAAATGACTTCAAATGTGTTACTGGGTTGCCACCTGCAATCTGACAATATTGGACATGAAGGAGAAGAGGGATGCAGAAGCTATTAATGGCCTTGTTAGCAGGATTGTTCTTAGTGTGTTCAAGTACTACCTACCTGTAGCGGTCACCCAGCCGGTGGTGGAGCTGCCAGCTGGGTCACCCGTGGCATTCGAGGCTGCAGCTCAACCTGCCTTTTCTGTGGGGGTTTCGGATTGGGTAGATGACACCTCTTGGGACAGTGAGCTCTGAGAGGTAGGCAAGTTGAGGCAGTCTCCTGCCGTGGGCTGCTGTACAGCTAGGTACCGCCCCCTCCCCTCTCTCCTCGTAGATGGTTTAGATGTTCATATAGTTGGTTTATTATTCATACCAAACTAGAATGTTCTGAAGTTCTGTTCTTCCTATTGGCTTATTTACATATGTCCCTCCTACGTCTGCTGCTTATTGGATACTGTCATCTCCCGTCATGTACCCCATTTGTCCTGTCCCTTGTTCCTCCCCTTCTCCCCCCCCTTAAAAACCTGGTGCAACGGTTATTTTGTTGCTCGTCTTGTCGCTCCCGTCCCTGCGGTGAGCCCCTGCCCCCCCCGGGGCAGGGAATAAACGCTTGGATTTACACCACGGGCGAGTCCTCCTAATCCTTTTGTTGTCTCTGCGTCGCATTCTCACCATCTGCTGCTGCTAGCCCCAGCCTGGGCTTTGAACAGCCTCGGAGCTGCCGCGCGAAATATAAAGGCACAGCCTTGTCGCTGCACACGCTCTTGCGACACGCGAGATCCGGGCACACGAGGACACTGCAGGCCTTTGGCCAGCCGGGCGGCCAAGCGGCCAGCGACACCTACCTTACAAATCAGCATGCGTTTCTAATTGCACTCAACTTTGAAATTGACATCATTACCTCTTCCCTAATACCCTGTGACAATTTATCTGCATAATTGTCCTAGTGCAAAGATTACATGCTCAGTGGATGAAGACTTGCTTGGTTTGATTTAACTGAGAGTTTGGTGTGTTTATCTTCTTGCCAACCATTTTTCTTAGACAACGCTTATTACACAAATATGTGGTCAGAGAGGGGATCATAAGCTGTGAAAAGAAGACATAATAAATGGATATAAGAGTGAAAAAAGAGAGCCTGATACTTCCAGTCAACTTGTGACAGCTTTCGCATAAATGTATATATGCTGTGGGGAAGGGAAATAATAATCTGATTACTTTTTAAACTGAATTTGATTAAAATTTGTCGTGTTTGTGAAAGGATGAGAATATGCATCTCAGATTCAGGAGCTTCCTTGCTTTCCTTCCTGCTCTGTGCTTCTCAGACTCATCCTGAGGATTCAGGCTGGATTGAATAGTGAAGACTGAGAATAATAAAACAAGTATGGAAATGCACATCAGTTACAACAATTCAGCATGCCTTGGTATTAGCAAATGTATTTTTTTTGTGTGTGTCAGTTGAATGTATGAAGGCTTCTTAAGAATGAAAGGTAAATGTAATCAGTGTAAGAAACTGTGTGCTCTTTTGGGCATGGGCACAGTCCCAGTCCTCCCACAGTAGCCTTTGAAAGTGTTTTAAATTGATAGGCATTGGATAGCAGCTGTGTATGAGTGTGGGATTTAAGTGGGGTTTATTGTTTCATTGCCTGAAAGTCGAAGCTTGTTCTGAGAACACTCAGACTGTTTCCGGAGGGGAGGTACATATTAGCTCTTGGCTCTCTTACCCTTTGCAGCGTGCAGAGCATCTCAAAACCAAAAAGCGCAGAAACCATTACAGAGCTCCAGAAAAAGGCTTTTACCCAAAGGCTTTTACTGTTTTACTGTTGTTACTCCCCTTTGCGGAGTTAAGTTGCTGATGCTCAGCATTACTCTTGCCAATTGTATCATTTTGGCTTTAGCATTCAAATACTTCTAGACTAGTTAATGTTCCTCTCCCATCGAGTCACTGCCTTTACTTAAACCTGCAGCTGTAGCAGTCCAGGTGAAGCTGCCTGCCTTTGCAAGGGGACAGATGGGGGGTCTACAGCCTCTGAAACAGCGTGAGAAAAGCAGATGGTGACGATAAAAACCTGAAACAGCTCTTGTTATTGATGTGGCAGTTCTCTGTCCCTGCCCTAACTACCCATGAGCCTTTCTCTTGGAAACTGGTTAAACCAGTTGTTTGCAGAACGGTAGGGGTAGCAGATATCTTGCAGGAAGAGGATTTTCAGAAAGTGCAGAAAAGTTAATGAAACATTCTGGGAAAGATGGGAATTGCAGTGACAAAAAGTTTGAAATGGAAAAATTACACACTTTTACTAAAAATGGGAGAGTAATGCCATGATCTCCAAGAGTCATGATTTCCTAAAGTACCTGATTTGTGGTGCTGTCATAAGTTATTTCTTTAGCCTTTACTGTGTTTGTTCAAGTACTGATCTTCTCATGACGCAGAAATTTATGCTGCTAAATGTAGAATTTTATTGATCAATTTTGCAGAGGTTTGAGATTGATCAATAAAAGTTATATCCTTGGTTTTGCACTCCTTCCCTCTTCCAAGAAACAATGATGCGAAATATACTAGGTGTGTCTAAAATGCATGAGTGGAAATCTGACTCTTTTTATATGGATGTCAGAATGATCACTAAAATAAGTCTTACTAGTATTCTGAGCAAACTACATACTGTTTTTAATAATAGCCAAGTTTTTGGAGACATCAAATAGTGGTCAAAACATATTTATTCAATTGATTAGTGAAGTTATTAATGTTG
This sequence comes from Orthonyx spaldingii, assembly GCA_013397795.1. NCBI lineage: Eukaryota > Metazoa > Chordata > Aves > Passeriformes > Orthonychidae > Orthonyx > Orthonyx spaldingii. Next base: position 1,278,627 of record VZTJ01004576.1, read on the forward strand.
AGCAAAAATGTGAAACCTAAGTAATTTCCATGTGTTAATTCATTAACAGCTTTGCTAAGAATATTTAGCTGGACACCCTGTGTTGAAAAATTATTCCTACTTACATGGTCAAAGTTTCCTTCACTGTTGCTTTAACTTCATAGCTTTGGAGGTGTGATGTGAAGAACACTGACACAGTTTACAATTTAAATCCATTGATTATATTAAGGTAAACAACTATGGGGCTGCTCTGCTAACAGGCACTCAGAGTCAGAGTAGGCTTAGATTGGATATTAGAAAGAAATTCTTTACTGTGAGGGTGAGGATGGTGAGGCCCTGGAACAGTTGCCCAGAGAAGCTGTGGATGCTCCATCCCCACGGAAGTGTTCAAAACCAGGTTGGATGGAGCTCTGAGCAGCCTAGTGCAAAACATCCCTGCCTGTGGTGGGGGGTTGGAACTACATGACCTTTAAGGTCCCTTACAACCCAAACCATTCTATGAATCTACCATATATAGTTGCATGAAGTTCTGGAAGAAAGCAAAAGCCAGAGCAAATACCACAGTTAGAAGTTACTTACTCATGTCTCTTCATACCACTCTGGCAAAATAATAAAATACTTTTTCATTTCCAAAAAATGAACTTGATGTAAAGATGCCGGTATTTGTGATTAGAGACAGGCAGTCAAATTCTTTGACCAAGCAGCTGTCTTCTCATCTGTCCCCAATAACCCTTCCTTTCTCGCTTCTTCCCCAGTCCTACAATAATGGCCTTGTATAGTGTCAGCAAAGCTGATCATGCATTTAGCTCTAAATAAGTAAAGGCTCTGTGCTGTCACTTAAGAGTGACAGAATCTTTTAGGTTGGAGAAGACCTTGAGGATCAAAATGTCCAACTGTTAACCTGGCGCTGTTGAGTTCATGTCACTAAAGTGCCACTGCCAGCTGCAGTACAATAAGTTTGACATTCCAACAGTGATGGAAAATGTGAAGTGCTCTGGAAATAGACCATCAAAACCATATGCCTACTTAAAACTGCATTTTACTCTACTCTTAAAGGGAGAGATGAGAGTAAAAAAAAAAAAACCGCATTAATTTTGTGATTAATACGCTGGTCTGGAGACATGGAGTCCAAATTCCCTGCTTTGCCACATGCTTCCTTTGTGAATTTAATTTCAGTTTCTCTGTCTCTTATTTCCTGACTTACTGCTGGGGATAATGGCACTCCTCTACCAAGTACATTATCTGCCAAGTACATTAGCAGCAGAATGTTAAACTTCGTGATGGGTTTGTAAGCAGAAATAATAAGTAGGCAGATTACCAGCTTTTTTTTAAACTGCATAGGAAGAAAATCGTCATAGCCTGCATTATACTGGAATGGAAGGAATGCTCTTCTTTTGAGTCTATGGTGTCTGTGTTGTGGATCCTATTAAATTACTTGCCTAAGTATTCTGGACTGAATTTTACAAGTTAATTAGAATGCCAGCATGCTCTAATACTATGTAATAGGCAATTAATAACAATTAAGAATTGTTGTTTCTGTTGTACAGCAAGACAAAACAAAAATTTAAATCAGACCCCAAGGCGCAAACTTGCTGCAAAGTGCACAGAGCCTGGGGAGGCAAACCGTGAAACTGCGTTCCTGGCTTTTCTTGGTACAGAGTTTCCAAAAGCTGCTAGTACTTAGTGTTCAGCATTTGTACATTTTTGGGAAAGGCTCTCCCACTATGAGAATGCCTTTGCTACTTTGAGATTATATTGCTAGCAGGCTAGGCTTTAGGGATTTCATCTTTAAAAGCACTGGAAAACTGCACATGGTGCAATTCACTTGCTGTTAAATCTATTAAAGTGCTCTCCAAAGGAAGCGCCACTATGGCTGCGCTTGTTGGCTGGCACTGCCTGTTAATTATTTCCAGAATTCACTGTTTTGAAGTTTGCTGCCCTGGTAGTTGCAGGCCTGCCCAGCCCCCTCCCTGCCGTTTCAGGCTGTGCTGGTCAGAGATGCTGCTTTTCAGCTGGGCTCAGCAGCCAGGGACAACCACCTCATACGGCTCCCCAGGAGGATCAGTAATGAGGGAGACCCTGAAATCCTCGCAGACAAGCTGAGGTTAATTAAAGACATTCATGAAGCTGCCTACAAGTAATGGCAGACTGCCTAAAGCAGATTAGAAAAAAACCAAAAGCGTTACATTACCTTCAGCTGGCACAGAATGAGTACTTATTTAGATTATATAAGGAAGCTTTGCTAACAGACTCAATAAAATGGGTGGATGTTTTGGGGTTAGGTTTGGTGGGTTTGGTTGTCTTGTGGTTTTAGGTTTTTTTAATTGGGGGGGGGTGGTGTTTGGTTTTTCAACATAATCACATCATTGTTGAGGTTGGCAGGCACCTCTGGAGGTCACTTGTCCAACTTCCCTGTTCAATCAAGGCCACCTACAGCCAGATTCCTAGGACCACATCCAGACAGCTATGGAGTATCTTAAAGGGTGGAGACTCCACAACCTCCACAGACAACCTCTGCCAGTGTTCAGTCACTCTCACAGTGAAAATTTCTTCCCTGATGTTCAGCAGGAACCTCCTATATTTCAGTTTGTTTCCCCTGCTTCTGTTCCTGTTACTGGACAACACTGAAAAGAGACTTGCTCTGTCTTCATTGTACCCTCTCTTTTCAGATAATTTTATTAATTGGCAAGATCTGTCTGAGCCTTCTCTTCTCTGGGCTGAGCAGTTCCATAGGAGAGGTGCTCCAGTCTTGAAATAATCTTAGTGGCCACTGGATGGGCCCTTTCTGGTATGTCCATGTCTCTCTTGCACTTGGAAGCCCACAGCTGGACCCAGCCCGCCAGGTGTGGTTTGACCAGTGCTGAGTAAAGGGGAAGGATCACATCCCCCTCTTCTGCCATATCATCCCTTCCCTTTTCAGCCATATACTTTATTTTCATCTTTATGCAGAAGTGTATTCCCTGTGATGCTAAAGTTTTGCTGTGTTTGATTCCTCAACTTGGCAAGCAAAACTGAACCCTGCCAAGGAGCAAAATAACAAATAAACAAACAAAAGTACTACAGACAGTCTGTGATTCTACAGCTGCAGTTCTCTCTAGAACCATGTTTGTGGCACAGCCATCAAATACCTTTAGTGCATCATAGTCCCAAAAATTTACATTCTTTTCCTCGTTCTGATGGATACCAAAGCAGATGTGTTCCATGTACATGTAGTTTGAATTATTCTTTCTGATCTGTGCTCACTCATACCTGTCTATGCTGATTTTCATTGGTTCAACATATTCCTTGAGCTGTCTTGTTGGAGCCATATAGATATTTCCTTAATCCCGGCAGGCAAATATTTGCATTTTTCATTCCAACACGCCACTTCCTTGTTCTGATATTAAGGACAACAATGGGTGGCAATACAGACAGTTCAATAATCCCACATTTTCTATTATGCGCCTTTCATTTGTCCATAGGTCTGCCTTTGAAACTTGCCTGGTTTGGAATGAGGTCGCTTCTCTCCAAGTAAAGCAGGAGGTTTGGCCCCAGGTTTGGCAGCGTTGAAGGTAACTTTCTTACACTTACTTTCTAAACTGCTGAGCCTGAGCGAGGTGCTAGCCTTTCCCCATGCCATTGCTGATTACTGCTATTACATGTTTAAATAATGTTGATTAAAACCGAACTCTGGCTCCAGCAAAATTCACCCAAGCATATTTGGCGCCTCAAGGTGAGGCAACAGCTTCCTTGCTACCAATTATCCTGCACTACGCAAACACGTGTCGGAAACAGTGAAAATACTTGGAATTGTTTTGACAGCAATTTTCTGCTCTGGAAAAAGAAATAAAAAAGAGGAAAAAAAAAAAAGGCAAAAATCACAAAACTAGCAACAGAGTCTCCCAGGAACCTATTTCATGTAACTCTGCGGGGCGTTCCGGCCGCCGCATCTCCCGCAGGGCTGACCGAGGAGGGGAACGACCCCTCCCGCGGGCCCGGCGGGGAGCGCCTGGGGTGGGGAACCCCAGCTGTCGGCAGTGACTCCCATTCCTTTCCCGGTTGAGGGCGGTGGGATCCCATGTCCCGACGGTGCCTCCCCTCCCTTTCCCGGGCTGAGGGCGGTGGATCCCCTCTCCCGGCGGTGCCTCCCCGCTCTCGTTCCCGGGCTGAGAGC
>VZTJ01004576.1:1283323-1353603 GCA_013397795.1 Orthonyx spaldingii
ACGGCGTTTTCCCGCTGCTCCCGCGGGCGCCGGCGGGGTCGGGCCGGCGTCCCGCCGGGGGGACGGGGGGTCCGCGGCCGTGCAGGGTGTCCCTGCTGCTCCCCCTGTGGAGTGTCCGTTCCGCGGGGAAACTTTTCTGTGTCCGGGCTGCTGCCCGGGAGCGGCGGCGAGGGGCACTGCAGGAATCCCTTCTCCCCGCGGTTCCCCCCTCGGCGTTAGGCGCTCGCACGGAGCGCTGGGGCGGCTGCTGTGCCCTGCTTACAGCGGTCGGGGATGACACCAGAACCGGGGCTCGCACGGCGTGAGCGCGGTCCAATGCCCAGCGCATTAAAAGGCGCCCTGTCCTGGGCGGGTGGTGGTTGTTTTAAAAGCATGATACTAAATAACCTCGGGTGTTGATGTGGTGAGATTCGTAATGTTTTATGCATATCCCACAATTACTGAGCTGTCCTGTCTTAGGGACGTTAATGGGAATGGACTACGGAAGGCAAAGGCTGTTCTGCTCATTTCCCAGCGTTTCAAAGACTCGCCCTGTGCAGTTGTTTCTTGGGAAGAAATGGCCCCAGTTAAAGCACTTGGCAAGCTGTGGTGCTAATATGTCAAAACCTAGAACTGAGGGAAGGAAGAGGGGTGATTTTGTAGCTACCTTGGACTGCAGGTACAGGACGGCTGCTGGCACACAGATTTTAGCCTGTCTAAAGAACATCTTATCTTTCCCGCGCCCAGCTTCTCCTGCTGGCTCTTCCAGCTCTGCGCCATACCTGTGGAGAAAAGCTGTGGCAGTTGAGAAGTCAGGTTGAGTCTGGGCTACAGTGGTGGCATTCTGTGCCAGGTGAGCCAGCTCTGCTCCCAGGGTCAGTACCCTGATACCCTGGGCAGGATCTCACCAGCCTTGACCAGTTTTTGCTCCAGCTGCAGTGCGGCTTAGAAAAACATGTTAATGTGATGCAGGTGTGCATATGTATTGAGGTAACTGGTTTTTTTCAGATGTTCCAAAAGCCACTTGCTTTCGTAGTGGGTGGTGGATGCTTCCAGGCCAGGATTCTTTCTGCATTCCTGAAAGCGCCGAGTTGTCAGTATTTGTGCTGCCAGCGTCAGTCTGTCGTGACTGCACGTAGCTAGCTGTGTGTCTTTCAGCCCCACACAGGTGCTTCAGCCCAGCCGCCTCTTTGGCCAGGTAAACAGAGCAATTACATATTTGGCATCTGTTCTGCTGAAGTTGTCAGGGAGAGGGCCAGCTGCCCTGCTGGTACACGCTTCCAAGGATATGAGCCAGTCTACACCCCTGGCACAGCGAGAAATTTTGGGACAAAGTCAGACTAGAGCCCATGCTTGCAGAAACTTGCAGAGATGAAGTAGCAGGGAGCTTACCTGCAGCAGCATGCAGCTAGCCAGCACACCCAGGGAAACACTGGTGGCAGCAGAGCCATCCAGGGTACAGCTGGTGGCTCAAGCATCCTTCCACAGCGACAGGAACAAGCATGCTGCTTCCCAGCCAAGCAAATCCTCCCGTGACAGAGAGTCAGCGTGGAGGAGTCCTGCTGCTGCTGGTATGCCCTGAATAAGAACTGTTTGCCCAGTAAAGGCTGCACATGGGGCCCCTTGCTTACACTGGCTGGCTTCCTCTGTTCCTCACCATTCTTTTGGGGTGAATCGTTGTATGGAAGACAAGGGGCTTGCTGTGGTTAAGGAGGTGAAGGTTCTGTGCAGTTCATTGTCACAGAAGCTTGGCTCGAGGGAACAGAGGGAGGTGCTAGCCAGGACAGGCAGGGCTGCTCATCTTGGCACAGTGGCAAGAGACTATGGAGTCAGCTCCTTCGGAAGAGCTATTTCCAAGCGTTCTGGATGAGAGGGTGTTCTGTAGATGATTCCAGTCCACTGAAGTCAAAACAAAGGGGTAAGGCTCTTGAAAGATGCATTTTGATTTTGTAAAATACAAGGAGAGAAAATTAAAAATTAGTGTGTTTTCTTGTTTTGATTCTTTTGGTTAAAAAAACCCACTAAAAATATATTTCATTTGAACCTACTTTTTAACAAAATATAAAGTGATCTCAAAGGCCTCCACAAGCTGAAATTTCTAAGGGGTTTTGTGTCTCGACTTTTGGGTCTGATTTAGAGAGTTTAAGTAATCTGAGTTTTGGTGAAGAAAAAAAAAAGGAAAGAATTATTTGAGGTCGCTCTCCAGATTTGGTACACAGAAAAGCAACAGGCATCTGGTCAGCAGGTATGCACAAGGAAATACTCTTCTTTTTAACCTTTTCTTATTTTTTTCCCCTCTTTGCTTTTTGGAGGCTTTTTGAACTTGAGTCAGTCCTGTGGCTTTTGTTTTGCAACTAGAGGAACTTGCAGGCTGGTGCTGTCACTTGAACAGTACTTACTGAGGCACAGCTCTCTCACTCAGCATCACGCTGGGAGATCAGACTCTGTCCTGGAAGAGGGAAATTTGGGTAAGGAGGGATGTGCAATGGGTCAAGGCTGGGTAGTGGTGGGTCATTCAGGATTGCTTGGTGTGCTGCTGATAGCTCGTCATGGCAATGCCTGCTTGCTGTATAAATGTGCTGTGAGTTTTGTGTGCGGCTTTTTCAGCTGGTTGTGCTGAACTCATCTTGATGTGTTATCGTTGGAATAAGTTGCATGTGCGGCTCAGAGAAAAACATTAGCTTCCCAGTTCAGAACCATTATTATCTTTGTAGTTTCCTAGAACAAACTGAGTTTTTCTTTGTAGCAAGAAATACAGGCCAGCATGCAGCAAAATACTGGACAAAGCTAGTTCTTCTTGATTCAAAGCATAGCTACATTTGAAAAACTAGCACAGACTCATTGGATTTACAGTTCTTATTCCATTGTAGACTGTGAAGCTGAAAAACAGGGGCACTTCATGGTGTCACTGCTTTGATAGGGGACTCTAAATAAGAAGCTAAATGTGATGCTGCAGTTTGGTCTCAGTTGTAGTGCATGGGTCTTTTTCTTAGAACTGGCTCCACACAGTTACTGCAGGGAACCATTAATGGTCTGCAATATACAGAGGGCGGTTTGCACAGTTAACAAATTCTTTTTCAAGTTGCAGTAAAATATTTATTATTAGAGCACTTAAGACAAGCTTTTCAGCTCCTGCAATTGTGGCGTCATGCTGTGTGTTAGGTTACACATCCTGATTTGTCTGTGCTTTGTCCTCTTCCAAAGCCCAGTTCAAAAGTTTTTCACTCCATAGCATAATGCAGTCTCTTATTACTTTTCAATATAGGGAGGCTTTAATTATTAGCTGTGCTAAAAGCAGCTTGATAGTCGGTGGGGAAATTGCTCGTGTCAGGTCTTTTTATGATGGCAAGTGCTGGTGACAAGGAAAATGAGACTGACAGTCACGTTTTCATAGCCAAAGCCTTCCCTTGTCTAAGCTATGCATGGTGTGAACCAAGCAGCCGTGTAAGTGGTCTGCTGTCCTTGTCGTGTTGGGATGTGTTACAGAGCACGTCACCCTCAACAGCCTGTGCAGAAGTGCTGGTATTGGGGCAGAAAGGGTTAAAGGTCCTAATTCAGTCTGACAATTAGGGAAAACATGGCAGGGGACTGTGCCCTGGGGCTAATACTTTTCTTCAAATTAGGACGCTCCTTTGCAATTACTTCAGCATTCCCCTTCCCGTGGTGTGTAAGTTTTTATGAAAATGCTGACTTCTGTTTTTTAAGCAGATAGAAGTGGGGGGAAAAGAAAGCCAAGATACTGTAATTTTCTTGGCTGATTTTGTGTGCCATAGTAACTCTTCATGTCAAACAGTTTGCTGAATTTGTCTCAGCATCTGGAGACTGTCAGCAATGTCCAGGGTACCAGAAGATCATGGTGTACCTGATGACAAACTATGAGCAAAGTGAACCTCCTCTGCAGCCTGAAACCATGTTCCTGTGCCAAAATGGAATAGTCTGGAACACCCTACGGTGCATGAAAAACAGTGTTACAACATGGTTGGCACCCATGAGGAGGTTTTATGCTCTGTATTTTTCATATTGATTGCTTTTCTTTATATTTTAAATAAGAAGTTCTTGAATTCCAGCTCTGATGATCCTTCTTTTCATCATTTTTTGATTTATTAAAAAACCTCAGTAGCCACTTCTGTAGAATTCAATAAGAAGGTGGGTTTAGGGTTTAGAAGGTGCATTGAGGGTTGTTTGAAACACTGCTTGCATTAAATAACTTGAAGAACTGAGAACACACTGGTGGGCGGGCTGTTATCTGAGCAAAACCAAAACTGGTGTGAACAGTTTGCTCACATCATGGGTGGGGAATTGATGTGGATCATCTGGGAAGCTAAGGCATTGTAATGACTTTATGAACATTTCCTGGGTGGCCGGAGCAGCATGGGGTAACTGCTGTGCTCAAAATTAAAAGGGTTTTCTGTATTAATATATTGTTTTATTGTAGTTGGGGCCACTGGGAAAGACCACAACAAAGCAATGCAGTAAATATGCAGCAAATGCCAGCAAAAATCTGGGAGACAACAACATGGCAAAGTGGCTTTAGTCCAGACCCCACACTTATGTGCAGCAGCTGTGGGATTGATGTGGGGAGAGGGAACCACGCAGGGAATTAATTTCAAATCCACCCTGGGAGGGAAAAAAAGGACCTCAGTACTTTGCAAGGACTCTTTGTGGGGGCCTGGCCATCCCCACTGGAGCTGGGTGCTGCCTGGCAGGGGCAAGGAACTGCCTGTCAGCCTCCTGCCTTGCAGAACCGCAGGATCCCCAAGTCCTCCTTCAGTGTCTCCTGGCACACTCCACCTCTGATTTGGGAATGAAAAATACACTTGGCAAGCGCGGGGGCAGGGGGTGCTGCTGGCACTGCCAGGGAAGGTGTCCCCTGCGGATTTGGGGCTGAATTGGCACAGCAGCCTCTGCTTGCAAAACCCTCTGTGTTTCGTGAGGAAATGCTTGCAAACAGGCATGTATTGCTGAGCTTTGCATATGACCACCACGCTCTTCTGAACTGTGTTGGTAGCAGGACAGGCTTGTGTTTCATGGCAGAGACAGACATTTGTGCTATGTTAAGTAACTTATTTTTGCTAGGGTCTGCTGTAAGTGGGCTGAGATTCATTTGGCAGTGGCTGTCTCCCAGACCCACCTCTGGCCAGTGTTATGATTCAGGACAGACCATCTGTGGGCCATGCCAGGGCAGCTGCTCTTCCCACAGGCAGTGATAATTACAGAGACGTTTTAATTAAACATGTGGTTGTGCTGCAGTCGCCTGGGGTGACCCACACATTCCCGTCCCCCAACATTTCTCATGCCAGCACCGGGGACCTGAGCCAGCTGAAAATGGATGGTGAGAGAGATTGGTAGAGATATAGATTTAAAACTGAGTTGGTCTCAATCTGGATCGATTTCTTGATCTTGTGAGTGGCAGTGATATCGAGGGGAAAGAACTGGGGAAAGGTGGCAATACCCATTTCGGCAGAAGTGTGAATTGGTGTGTGGGTCATGTAGCCATGGCCCAGAGAGCAGTGTGAAAAGCAGAGTTCTGTGACAAGGCACTGGGGATTTAAAGATGGAGGGAGCAGTGTTTGGTGGTGGTCTGGGTTGGGTCTGGGGACTGCTTGTGTCTGCTTGGGCGGTGTCAGGATTGGGAGTCCATGCTCTGTTGCACTGGAAGAAGGATCACCTGCCTGCAGATTGTTGCAGAAGGATTGTCTGGGCAATTTTGCTTTCTGTTGTGGAAAGTGCACTTGAGTATGTTCTCTCTGCAGCTTGCTGTCCCCTCCTACTGCCCTACCTGAAGGAAAACCACCCCGGCAGTGGTTTCGTCATCGTTCTCACAGAATTGGTTTGCAGAAATTCATCTTCAAAGGATTCAGAGGAAGGAAATCCTACGTCCTGCCCCTGACGCATGGGTTATGGTTAGAAAGGGCACAGAGAATAGTGACACATCTGGTGCCTGTTTAAATCTACCTGACATTTGTTGGTATGACAAAACTTGATGATCTGAAGTTGCCCAAGGGCTTTCTTCACCCGTTGCTTTCACGTCCCAGAGGAACTGGATGCTGTTTATACCCACTTGTACTGTTGGGAAAAAAAAAATGGAGCAAAGCCTGCTGTGAGTTCTTGCAGGCTGAGTCCCATCATGCAGAGACAGAACTGTGGGACAGCCACAGCGCACGTGGCTGCTGGCTTGTGCTCAGCCACTGTGCCCTGGAGACAAGGCAGGCTGTGGGAGAGGGGCTTGCTGGGAGGTATTGGTGAGCTTCACTGGAACTGAAAGAAGGACAGGCACTTCTCTAATGAGACATTTCTGTAGTACTTTAAACAACCCAGAAAACATTTTTTCTCCTTTCTGTTTCCTTTTGTGAGTATATGCAGTTGCAAGAGAGAGGCAGTATTCTGATTCTATGAAAAAGGATTTGAAGTGGAGCATTTTAAAGCTGCTGCTGGTAAGAAAAAGCTGACTTTTGAAATCTTTGTTCCTTCGTTCACATTTTTTTGCTTTTTGTTAGCCAGTCTCAGGAAATGAGAACATTCTTTTGGCTTTCCGTGCCTGAGTCACATCTTATATATATATATCTATCTATATATAAAAATATGTTAAAACATCTGGAGATGTTTGTTTCAGAGAGGTACTTGTTTTGTTTTAGAGTGTCTGAGCTTTAAATGTTTATACACAGTTGGATGTTTCCAGAATTTCCCATACTTCTCTGGTTACAAGGACATGTATATTGCTGTCAGGAAAGCCAGGGGAAATGTGCTGATAACCTAGGGAATACACAAACAAGTAAAGCCTATCAAGAAAGTGAGAATTTGCTAATTTTTTTTCCAAAAATTAAACTATCAAAGCAGTTGTTTAACTTAAGTTGCATCCAAACATGTAGTTGTTTAATGTTTGCTAAGTATGTATTTAACAATAAAAAAAAAGGTGTGAGAAGGAAAATCAGAAAATACCAGTAGCTTTTCCCTTGTTCTTTTTTCTTTAAAAAAAAGGGAAAAAGGAAGTATTTAAAAGCTTATTACACCCATCTCTGCTTTTGAGTGGGCTGACACTCACTGGGCTCTGGCAGTGCTCTGAGTGCACGGTGGGGTCTCCCTGCCTCCCTCTGTCCTCCCACCGGGGTCACATTGAGATCGTGAGACCGCTCTGACAGGAAAAACAAAAATCCATTTAGTTTAACTGAAGGCCAAATATTTAACTTTGGCGGGGGAGGTGGTGGGATTTAGGAGAACGAGTAAAATTTCCACCCTTGGTTGTTTAACATAGCTGCACTGAAAATGATGGGAGGCTGGGGATGGTGGGCGCTGGTGGCCCCCTGTGCCGGGAGGGATGCAGGGATGGCACTGGGGCGTGAGGATTCCCCTAAGGGCTCTATCTGCCATGACCACACAACCTCCAGGTGTTCACAGCAGCTTCTCCTCCCACAGCTCCCACTGAAATGCCCTTGAGTTTATGGCTTGGATACAAAACCGCACAGTGATCAAATATTTTGATTCCATCCTGGCCTTCCTGTTAGTTTCTTTGATCTTTTCTCATTAGTGGATTATAGCGGACTTTCAAAAGTCTTGTTTGTTGAAATAGTTGTATAAATATGGTCCTCAGGGTAGGTGTTATTTAGAAAAGTACTTATCTCCCAGAAAAAAATATACCTCCTTTTGCCCCTTCAGTGAGCTCATTTGCTATTGTGCATCAAAGAAGTGTAATTTCTGTAATTATATCAGAGAATAGCAGCTTATTGTTAATTGTTTGAAATAATCTAAAGGCCAGGGGGTCTTATTCTTTTGGCTGATTTTCCTGCTCATTCAAACACTGAAGAACTGTTTCAGGTTGACATTAAAAAAAAAAAAAAATACAAGAACCTCACAGAGCCAGGACAGTCTCTTGAGGAAACTGAAGGGCTCACAGCCCAGGGATGAATTCCCCTCTGTTGAATTTTGTCACAATTATAACTTCTCTCTTTTCACAGTGAAAAGGCTCCCCTTCTTCATGGGCATCCTGCTCACTTGATGTCTCCTCTGAAAAGGTTTCGTACAGCTCCACTTAATGCCATACTGGAAGCTGGACGTCTTCAGGCACTGGAAAGGGGCCATCTGGTCACCAGGCTGGGTTTGACTTTGGGTGGTGGAGAGATGAGTTGTGCCACAGCTTTGCAGTCAGATGAAGTGAGGGGGAGGGCTGGAACGTTGCTGGTGGCTATGCGCGGTGTAAGCCTAAAGGTCAAAATTTCCAAACTTTGTCTAAGACTGAAAGCCACATTTTCCTTATTGTCACATGCAGGGTAGGAATTATCAAACTGTCCTCTCCAGCAGGACCTGGAGAGGATCCGAGGGTTTTCAGGTGTGGTGAGGTGTTCAATGTGTCAGGGTGCTCAAGGAAAGGCAGGATGCTCCTTGGTGTCAGCTCATATTGGAGGCAAATCTCACCCTGCAGCTGCTGCTCTTCAGACTCATCCGATCAAGTTGGAGATGTCCCTGTCCAAGGAAGACCTCTCTTCCAACCCAAACCATTCTGTGATCTCCTCCACAGCCTGCATTAAAATCTAATGCTGAGCCAGGCTTTCATTTTGAAAAGTACAGAGAAAATGAAGCACTGTTTTTAGTGTCCTGTATTAACAAGGCTGCTTCATTTTGATGTGAGAGTGAAGCCTTTTGTGCTTCTGATTGCTGATACACTGCAAGGGGCAAATATTTTGGACTTCTTGTGTCAAATTGCATCTGAGTCACAAATGTGAAAATCAATATTTTTATCATTACCATGCAGAGATGGGCAAATAGTACAGTTAAGAGAATCCTTGACATCACCCTTGGGAGAATTACTAGCGCATGATAAAATGGCAAAGGAGCCAGGAACAGTAATATTGCATTACTGCTCAGGTTTCAATGAGAAATCTTTCTGCTCACCTTGGACTATTTGTTAATTTATGAATAGTTTTGTCAACTTGTACTTGAAAGAGACATTCAAGAAGTTTAATGCCATTGTGTGATACTGATGTCTTTTCAGGGCAGTTTCAGCCGGGACAGATCCCCAACAAAGGCGGAATTACAAAATGAGTATTTTGTGTCCTCTGAGGTGGAAATGGTTTAGTCATTTTTACCTGATGGGTTTTGATAATGTTTAGCTGTGTAGTGGCTTGATTTCAATAATGGATTTTCTGTTAAGTCCAATAGCACACAGTTAAAAATGTGCAGCAGCGTGACTTCCACGCGTGTACAAAAACAAGCACCAGAGTTCACAGGAGGGATGGGATGGGGTGGATGCTGGGATCTCAGTCACTGTGTGCCCCGTGACTGAGCAGCCGTAGCCACTGCAGCCATCACGAGGGTGGTTGAGGTGCTGCTAATGTGGCCTAGGAGGTCTTCTGTGGGAAGAAGGGCTCCGTTCTCCCAGAGAAGGAACTGCACCACTGGAAGCGGTCTTCTAGTGTCCTAGATGTGTAGGCATGAAGGGTGTTGATGGTATGAATGTCAAGCAGAGGATTTTTCTCTTATATGTCAAGTAATGCTTCTTCCTTGGTTTGCATTGCCAGGTATTTACTAGTTGTCCCTACCACAGTGGGAGGGGAATATAGTGAAAAGCTGCTGACTTCAGATTTTTAACCTATTATTAATCCCTTGTCATGAAAGCAAATGCAAAATGAACAGGACCTTAGTTCCAAGTCAAAAGGATTTCCATCAAACTTGGAAAGAATAATGGTTTAAATGGTAATGTTCTTGGAGCTGGTCTTGGTGATACAAGGAAGGCAGGGTCTACCTGAATTAATTGTAAGGAAATCCATAGTTAAAAATATGTTTTTCTTTATACCAGAGAGATCTTGTGGTATAAAGTTCATGTTGATTTAAAGTTTAATAAGGCAAAAGCATTGGTGCTGTCAATATCCAATATTTTATGTTTTGGTGCGGAATTGGTGGTCAAGTGGAAGTGTTGCAAGGGCATTAACAGAATTGCATTTGCTGAAAACTTTTTCCTATGCTTTTTTCCTTATGATATTAAGGCAATTGTATTTGTTTCAAGTATTGTTATCTTAAAGTGAACATTAAAAATGTTTAAAAACTACATACTTGCTTTTCAGAAATCGATAGACAGTGAGATGCATCTAAGTAAAAATAATCAAATTAATTTATTTAGTCTGAAGACAATACAGTCCTGCTCATGTAGAGCCCTTGGGTTAAATTCCTGAGTTCACTCAGGTCAAGTTACGAGTTTAAATTTTAGTTTCCTTAAAGCCAAGAACTCAAGTGCACAGGGCTGGCATGACACATGTCCTCCATTAGCAGGACCTGGGTTCACTCCCACAGTTTGTGGCTTACACAAGGGTTGAGTGCATCTGTTCTGTATTCTCTTTATAAGTTTTTTTGTAACATACATCTGTGTGGCACATGAAATATTTAAACGAACTATATAGGTAAAAAGAGTGTCAGAAGAAAATACAGATTTTTTTTTTTTAAGTGATTCTGCCATAAATTTTTCCTTAACTCTGTTCATTGTGTACAAGCAGGTGTTGCAATAGGAGGATGACTCCAAATTATTATTAGCAATTGCCTGGTCAGGCATATAAACAAACACAGGATGCCTATTCTGAAGTCTTTCTTCCAAAGCAAGAAATGCACCGACAGGAATTAAGATGTTAAAACCTCAGCGGATGTTGGTGTGGCACCAAAAGCACTGTGGCAAGGGGTGCTTTGCACCTCCACAAATGGTCATTTGACATTTTTCTCCTGGATGCTGGAAAATTGTGGCTGCCCCTCCTTAGGACAGTGCCTACCGGAGGAGAAGCTGATGGTGTGGCATGCACAGCTCAGCGGGGGGAGGAGTCCCAAATTCTTGCTCGATGGGTGGTAAAGGTTACAGACCCTTCTGCCATGTCTATCCTCATGGGCTTCATGCACTGACATGCAAAATTTGCTCCCTATAAGTAACAAAGGAGTTGAGGGAAACAAGTAGCAGCATCTGGGAGCATCTAAACACAAGGCAGTGGTTGACAGCCTGCATAGTAACACGGGTGTGGGAGGCCGCAGGGCCAGCTCACCAGGTGGTAATTCTGCCTCTTCTGTCTTTTCTCAACACCAGAAGAGGTTTTTTCTTATGTACCTTATCATTTTTTTATTACCCTATTGGGGTGTACTAGGATGTTTGATTTCCTAATAACTCAGGTGTACCCTGTTTCTTTGTTTGTAAATAACACATTTTCTGTGCTAGCAAATGTGCGCTTTTATGGAGCACACACATCTTCAGTGCTTCACCAACCCGCACTGCAACAGTGGCTTTCTCTGCATCACAGAGGCACGATGCTATGCTGTGAACCAGTTGCACTCAACTTATGTATGGGAGGAGAAGAGAGGAAACTGCTGAAGTCAGGGATTGTTTGCTTTTTCAGCAGTTAGGAAGAGCCAAGCTGAGCTCAGTTCTAGCTAGCTGGCCAGGGTGCTACTGCTTGCTTCACCAGAGCTCTCTGTGTAGTCACCTCCTGCATGACCCCTTACTCACAACAAATTCCTTTCAAATCTGCAGGGGCGTGTTATTAACCAATAGAAATAGATTAGTGGAGCTTTGTGACAATTCCTCAAGACTATGTATATAAATGGAGAATTCATCAGTTTGATTATCTTCCGCATGCTGTTAGAAACAAAGAATCGAAGAAACCATGTGTTTGATCTCTCACTGTTTAATGTTTCTGATAAGGTGCAAATTCTAGAGGCTAGTGTGTTAAACTGCTACAGTTAAGACAGCATGTCTTTCCCAATTCTCCTCAAAGCCAATTGAAATTCCACTGCGCTCTTTAATGGGACTTGATTTAGTCTTAAGGGTCTGTAAGTGGAATATCAATGGCCAAATAAGACAAAATACCTGCTAATACTGGGAAACTAGTTCTATCAGCTTTGAAACCTTGCTGCTTTGTCTGCGGTATAGGGACAAAACCATCATTTTGAATTAGCTTTGTATGGATGGTGTAAGTAGGGTCAACCTTGTAAGAGGAGAATATTTTCCTAATCTCTGATTTCTCATATTTTAAGAAGAGCAGCTGGTTATTAGACAGATGGATCCAGCATGCCTGACCAGTGTCACATCCATGTGCCTGTAGATAAATGCTAGTCAATTGAAGTTGTCATACATTCGATTTGATACCTAGCAAAGTATATTTTGTATACTGTATATCTTTTTTTATAAATAGTAACTAAGGCTGTTTCAGGGATTTTTTTTTCCTACAAAAGACCTGAATTTAATTTTAAAAAGATCATTGTTTTATATATATATATATATATATATATATATATATATATATATATATATATATATATATATATATCTCCCTATAGTTTTACAATGTTTCAACAGATCTGTAGGTGGGTTTGCGTAGTTGGCAAATGGCCATGCAAATGTAAATGTGTGAAAGAAAACAAAAGTCAGAAAAGCAGAGCGAGTCACCATCACCGCAGGTCTGCTTGCTCAGAGGGTCAGAGCCCAAATGAGAGTTTGGTTTCAGTCTTATGCAGTGGAGTGTTAAGAAGTTGTGTATTAACGCAGTGTACTGCTAACTGGTATCATTTAATTTACATTTTCAGCCCAGTAGCCACTTGGTGGTGGCCTGCGTGTTGTTCTTTGGTGCAAACAAAGTGGTCACAGATGGGTAAGCAAGAAAGAGGTTCCTGTTCACGGGAGCTTTTGTGAGTCCTCAGTCACACCCCTCTGGGGTGTGAATTTTACAGCAAGTTGTGTTCCTGAAAGGGAGCCAAGCTCTGGGTTGGCAGTGGAGTTACTGCTGCACATGGGTAGGGGTTGGAGTGGCGTTGGTATCCGTGGAACTGTGGGATGCGGGGCTTCTGGTGACCTGTCAGAGAGCCAGGCTCTGCCTCTGAGATGAGGTCAGGAGTTCTCTTGGGGACATGTGGGTCCGCTCCAAGGCTGGTGGTGTTCTGCAGTAGTTAAATTTTGACAAAGCAAGAACGCACCTTCAAGAAAGAGAGAGCAGGGGAGAAGTGCTGTGCCTTGTAACAGTGGTTAGTGAATGATACACATGAATAAAAGGGCAGCAGAGAAATTGACATTTATACATCAGCTTGGTCAAGAGGATTTTAATAACTTACAATGCATCCCACAAGCTCTGAATCACCTGTGGCCAGGCAGTTCAGTACTGAAGAGGTTAAAGAAGGAAGGTGAAGATAACACTTACAATATCTAAGTCTCTGCGGTTTCTAAGGTGGTTTCTAAAGCATTTACACCACTTGCTCAATGTTCCTTACCTTACTTGGCATTATACCAGTACTTTTCAATGACATTAAAAACAGCACATCGGGGTCTAATGGTGAAAACATTATTTCTGTTAATTTGGTATCATCCCCCTCTTCCCTATGAACTAGATTTGATTTTGGACAACTGTAATGCTTTATCCATTATGTAGCTGAAATCATAGCCTCTGTAAGTGTTGTATTGTGTTTGCATTCCTAATTAATTTATGCTGGTGATTTCTGCTGAGTGCTGAGCACTCGGTTGGGCTGCTCAGAGCTATTTATTATTATCTCCTTTATAAACGCTTGCGGAAAAACCAATTTCTGAAGAGGACAGTTGCAAGGCAATGTTAGAACAGACAGTAACCCTGGCAGCAACAGTATAAACTAAATGTGATATTAAACAGATGATTGGACTACTTTTGCTTTCATACTGCAGCATTCCCATTGTAGCATCCCAAAAGTCAAGGGGGTGGGAGAGGAAGTGCTTTAATTACAATGATTGCTAAAAGCCAGTAAAATGAGAAGGATAACTCTGCTGCAATGGGATTTTTAGAAGGGGCTAGCATTTCTAGATATGTTTTATTCCACTTAACAGTACTGGCAGATTTCATTTGGGCTATAAGGAACTCTGATTCCTATCCCACTTTGCAAAAGATAAAAAAGTTGGTGATTTTCAGGGGCACCTGAACTGGTAAGTTTAAGTGCATCTTAGGGATGGGCTTACACTTATGTGTGATGCCACTTGGTGGGACAAACATGGTCAGACACAGGCATGGATGCTGTCTGTGTTTCATTGGGCAGAGCACACAGCACAGAATTTATGCCAGCTGTTGAAAGACTAAAGGTAACTTCATGGTAGTAGGTTTTATAGCAGGACAGGTCACCTGCCATAATTTTTTAAAAGATATCTGGTCAGGATAGAAAAGTTTCTAGGGGATTGGTACTCGGCATCATGCTGCTGCAACATGTTTGATCCCACCCAAGAATCTGTGAAATGGGCTATTCATAAACTGTGTCTCTGAACTGTGATTTCAAGGAGATGGCAGGTTGCTGAAGGTCAGAGAGCAAGCCAGGAATCATAGACAGATTTTGTTGGTGTTGTTTGTTTGGGAAAAAGAAAGCTTAAAAGCCAACACAAACAAACAGCAAATAAAACAAAGGAAACCTTTGCTCTCCCAAAAGTTTTGCTCTTAACATCAGTGATGAGGTACTCTTGAACTGGCATTCCATCTCTTACCTTATGTGGGGAAAACAGCCCCTGTTGTTCCTTTGTGGTGTCTGGTTTACAAATCCTTTGTTTTTATACTCTTAGTTACAGGTTGATTGGACTGATTATTCTGTGTTTGGGAATGTTCCTTTGAGCAGTCTAAGCATTCATTAATGATTGGCCTGAAGATAAAGAAATCTTCTCCCTGAGCAGAGGCTGTTGCTCTGATCCCAAAAGCACAGTGTTCTCCTCCAGCTCCTGTTTGGAAGGTGACAGCAGCATAGCACAGTCCCTCCAGTAACATTCATCCCTCCCTTTGGGTAGGTATGTGCTATTTGGCATGGTTGGCCTATCTTAATTCTTTAAAATGTAATAAAACCATGCATTTCTATTGTACTTTATCCACAGACAAATAACATGTTTATTAAGATCTCCATAGCTGAAAGGAATTCAGTTGGAAATCCTGTGGCTGTTCTGACCACAAGGAAAATTTATCTTCATTTCTCTTTCTTCCCTTTTGCCTCTTCCAGTATATAGTTGCTGTTCCATAGTTCCGGGAACTGGTGATTAAAGCTGACAGTTGATTTAATTTTTAATTTTATTTTTAATATCTTTTGACATTTATATGCTGAAAGTCATGGACATGGAAAAAACCAGAATTTAAAGGAATTTTGGGCCACTTTGAGCATGTTTTTGAGAAAATCTGATTTAATTTCAAGTTTTAGGTACAGGATAGTTCAGGATTATTTAAATCTGGAAAATTCAAAGGCTGCTTTTCTGTAGTGAACCCAGGAAGAGAAGGCACTGGGTCACAAGTTCTATTTTGGGAACCACTGAGCATTTGAATCTGTTCTCATTCATGTCAGCAGAAGTTCAGAAACATTTCCCCAACCATTTTTTTGAAGGTGCTCCCCTGAGTCTCACTTTCATTTCACATATTGTATTTCATAGAATACTGGTGTATATCATCTTCTCTGGCTTCATTGTTGTCTTGAATCCATTTACTGGAATTCCTGTGCTTTCTTTACAAGCATCTACTGTTAACTAATAATAAATCTGAAACATATTGGGACTTGGTGAATGTTATTGGACTTTACAGGATGAAACTTCATTGTTTCCCATTATGGGTTGTGGCTGGTAATTGCCTTCCCCTCCCTTCCACCATCCATCATCTGAAGTCCCCTCTTACCACATCAGCTTTTTCTACCCAAACTGTCTCTGCCTGTTTGGCTGCCTTTGTCTCCACTTCCTGCAGGGGGAAGAAGATTCCCTGCAAATCCCATCTGAACTGCTTTGTCTGCAATGACTGCAAGAAGTTTTAAGGAACTTGAAATGGCTCAGAAAAGCAGCCAGAGGCCCAGCCTGAAAGATAAGCTTTGAAATTAGAGTACATGCCTGACATCAGATCTTTTACTGAATTCTGGTTTTCACCCTGTTTTTGTTGTTGTTCTTCTCTTTTTGTTTCATTTTAAGCAGTTAGCATGAGTAGAGTCTTTTCACATTTCTGTAACTGCCCCTTATATTTTGAAGCTCTTACTTAATCAAAAATTAGTAATAAATGTGTCCCATAAATCACGGAATCACGGAATTGTAAGGGTTGGAAGGGACCTGTGGAGAACATTTTGTCCAACTCCCCTACCAAGGCAGGGTCAGCAAGAGCAGGTGACACAGCAATGTGTCCAGGTGGGTTTTGAATGTCTCCAAAGAGGAAAATTCTAAAACCTTCTCGGGCAGCCTGTTCCAGTGCTCTGCCACCCTCAATATAAAGAGGTTCTTCTTCATGTTGAAGTGGAACTTGTGTTGTGAATCTCCAGTTGTTGCAAACACCAGCATTAAGTCGTGGGTTTCTTTGGCCACAATTTGGCCAACTGTCGTTTCCTGGGTTTCATGTTCACAGTCATGGGGGAACTAAAAATGACAAAAAGCCTCTGCTTTGCTCCCAACTGTCCCTGCTCACATTTCACAGCATGCCAGCACGGCGTGAGGCAGGGAGCAGGGCACGTGGGAGATGCTGTGAGGAGGCAAGGAGCTGGACTGCTATGGCTGAGCTCCTGGCTGCTGAGTGGGGTTGTCTTGGGCTGGTTTGGGGTTTTTTTTCTTAATTAAAACTTCCTCTGCATTTTTTCCCCCTGAATGTGAAGGAACCCAAATTGTTTTTCCATATGTGCATTCAGATGAAAATGCTTTTCTTCCTCTTTTTCTTTCTGTCAAAATAATGAGTGGATTTTTTTGGAGTAATATCCAAAGACTTTTTTTTCCCCTCAGGCTTATTCTTGTCATTGGACTGATGCCTTGTTTTTCAGTACCAGATCAGAGCTACCAAAAAACGGGTCTGACAGACAAGCAAAGTAGCTTCTTAAAATTTAATTTAGTACTCCCTTCATGCATCAAGATTAATAAATGTATGTTACTGGCATTACCATGATCTAAAAATGGTAGTAAAATAAAAATGGTTTAGGCTGGCAGTTTTTTGCTGTCCTGAATGAATTGTCTTATGGGTTCTGTTCAAAATAGCTTGACATCCTTGCAGATCTGTATTACTTAGAAAGCAGGAATGTCAGTTTTGCAAAGTAACTTCTTTCTTTTGGAATATCTAGTACACAGAATTCACATTTACTTTTTGTCAGACACAACATCTGGAGATTTTCATTTTTGCTGCTAAGTCTTATGCTCAAATTAGGGTGGTGAGGGTTGTACTGAAAGACGTACATCGGGCGTTTTCAAGCTGTATGGCAGCACTATTTTCAAACGAGTTCATAAGTTTTGAGTGTCTGTGGAAGTTCCAGGTTAAAACATGTCTGTCTGAGACTTACATTTTCTTTATCTATTGATGTCATTGATATCAGCATGTAACTTACCATAAGGGAATTAAGGGGAAAAATAAGCATATCATTCTAATACTAGTTCTGTTACTGTTCTTGTTCTTCTAAGTTTGCCCTATTTTCCACACAAATAAAAATAATGTATACCTTACCTTACACCTGATGTTGATCTTTTTACTTATTTATATGCTGAGTATTTGATGTGCTTCATTACTTGATGACTTGCTATTTTTATAGCCTTTGAAGTAAATAGAAATTCAAATGGGAATGCCTGTTGTCAGAGGAAGCACAAATGACATGCCAAAAACCCACTGCAGGTTAGTCCTGACTTCAGACCTCTGTTTTTAACTGCTTGTTAAGGGCAAACCACGATAGTAATTATTTATCTGAACATGATTGTTTATATGCATCACACATGTGTGACTCATATTTAGGTTGCCTTTAGAATCTCTGTGAATGCTCCTTCCTCACAGTCTTTCATGAAGGGTGTGTGTCCACAGAGGCTTTAAAAATTACTTTTAAGGGAAAAAATATTCCTGAGAAATACCACACACTCTTGCTCCCAAGAAGCCTTGTGTTGTTTTTTCTTTTGCTTATGTTTCTTCTTGTTTCTTTTTCCTTCTTGAGACTGATGCTACCTGCACGTTGCTCTGGAGTATTTGGTGGTGGTACTGGCGTGACACTGGTGTGATGGGCCAATACCAGTGAGCAGATGACAGTTGCTCTAACCAGCTCTTTAACCCCTGCAGTCTCCTTGTGTGATGTTGGAACTACATGCACGTAATTTATAAATAAATAAATGTACATGTATTGAGGATACAAGCTTAAATTTTTTTTACTGGTAGAAGCAAGCAATCAAAATAATTTGGAGACCATGGCTCTAGCAGATGCAAAATCAGTTTGGTTTTTTTACCCTTATTTGCCACCAGATTATGGCCCTGCTAAATTCAGCCCTCTGCAAATACAGCCTCCTCCCAGCTGTCAGATACTGTGTAATGAGATGAATCCCGCAGGTAATTTGGCTGAATACACCACCACCTCCCCAACAGAAGACATAAATGAAGGGGTCTGGCTGAAAGGGAAGCCTGCTTGCAGCTTGCCTCACCAGTGCAATTAATTGAAATGCATCCACGTGATCCCTTCCCTTTGATTTGAATGGGAGCTGGCTGGTTTCCCAGTGCAGGCAAAAGAGCTCTTTTCTTCTCCTAAAGTGAAATGCCTGTTTCTGATACTCCATTTGCTGAGGATGGTTAAGGGAAGGAAAGGGGAAGGGGCACAGCCAGCCAGTGGGGTGACTGAGGCCAAGGGGTAGCAAGTGTGGTGCCAAAATTGGCAGAGCTGGCAGAGTGCAGCAAGTGTGGAGGTGAGGTGATTCACCCCACTGTGCCTCCGGGCCTGGATTCCTTCCATCCTGCCACTCCTTTTCTCTTAGAGAAATGCTTCCCTGCCCTCTGCAAAAATGAATATGCAGGAGCTTGCCAAGGTGCTTTGGAGGATGGCCTCTGGTGAGCTGCAGGAGTGTGATCTTGCTCCCTATGACAGATGAACAGTCTTCAGGTGCACCCGCAATGTCACCCCATGTGGAGTTATGAACATGGATTTGTGCTAATGGCCACTACAGGAGCACCCAAGTGGGCCACTGGTGCAAGGGAAGTGATTCCTGCTCTGTGGACTGCCTAGTGTAACAAACTCAGGGAAAGAAGTAGGAAAAGGAGTGGGATGGACAGATGGGCATCCTGTCTAGCTGTGTCTCCAGACAGTGCTTTCAGAGCTGGCTCTTAAATGCCAGAGACCCTCAGCCCAGCCAGCAAACAGGCAGCAAATCCAAAGCTGAGGTGGGACTGTGCTGCTAATGAGGACTTTGCTTGAGAACCCTGAAATCCTTCCCTTTTGCTCTAGTTACACTGCTCCATTTATTTTATTTTTGACTAAGCAGCCTTTCTGCTAGAGTGTATCTCCAGACTCCGTGTGGTCTGAGGCGAGGATGCAAGTCCAGAGCAAGATTTGGTCCCCTGTGCTACACTGTATCCTGCTCCTGAATCTTTGGTAAGTGGTGTTGCCTCTGTCCCAGCTCCAGAGCTGCCAGCTGAGTTCCACACCACCTTGTCTTACAGGAGTGCTTGAGGACAAATAGTCCTCAAGCTTAAACACTACAGAGTCAGATCTGTACACAGCAGAGGAAAGTAGCCAGTGGAATTTAGTCATCTGGGGAGTGACAGACTGCCTTGACACCCCCTTTTTCCTACCTAAAATAAGCAAAATCAAGTCAAGCTGCAAGAGGAATACAATTCTGGGATTACAGCATGTCTAATATTCCACAGGTGGAATTGCAAGTAAAAAAAGTGTTGATGTTAATTAATTGTAATTTATTATTCAGTACTAAACATTAGGGTGATCGAATGTGATTTATAATAAAAGTATTATTGTTTCCCCTTAACGATTGGTTCTGTTACAGCAAGCAGAATTGAGTAGTACCTTAGTTTATCCTGCAGATAAGACTACCCTGCTTTGCTGTAAAATGTCCCTATTTTTCAGGGGGAAAAAAAAATAAAATGCTGGTGTCAACTTGGAAGGTTATTGCATAGCTACTGTCACATAAAGCAGAATTAATAGCAAGAGCTTTAAAATATGTGCAATATGTGCACTGACTTTCTACAAACTGGCATTCTTCACAGTTCCTGGTAGTAGTTATGCCAAAGTTTATGTTTGTAAGGTCAAAGACCAGATTTTTATGGTGCATGATTACAGATAAGTTGTTTTGGTTTTACCTTCTGAACGGTATCTTTTTACATGCTTGTGCCTCTGTGTTGCTGCATGCAATGCTGCACTTCCTGCTGTGCTGCTGGAAAAGCACCCATGTGAAAAGTCCCTGGATAACTCATTTGGTGAGGGAAGAGGAGTGCTGAGGAAGGAGGGGACGGTGTGCAGGGCCTGGCAATCCCTCTGGTTGACAGAAGGGGAACTGGATGATATATAAGGGTGATTTCTGCAGATCCATGACCCCACTGCTCTTGACCTGAAGGGGTGGAGTAGTTCTTGAGGTTTACTGAACTGTTATACAAGACAGACATGTGGACTAGGAAGGGCTATCTGTGAATAAAAGTACTTCAGGCTATTATGATCATCAGAAAGAAATGTTGCATACTTTTCTAGCTGCTTATAAAATCCTTCTGCTTGGAGTAAATGAATTCTTATACAAGTCTTTACACTGTTCATTTTCCTTGTCTCCCGAAATAGGGTGGGAGAAGGGCAGGAGAGGAGAGCAACAGGGTGGATGAGGTGGGACGGCAAATGGTGAGCACAGAAGTTGTCAGTGCTACACATATGTGGCAGTATCTATTTCTTGAGCAATATGCAAACAGGCCAACCAATATGTAATAAAAAAACTTGAAGGCAGTTTCATGTTGGAATAGAGATTTATTCAAACTGGGGATCCAGCTAATAATGTGAAGAAAGTCCAATAATCAAAACACTTATTCATAGGTGGGGATTTTGAATTGAAGAGCCACAGACTCTGAGTCTATAAAGTACTTTGGAGTCTTGTGAAAGATTGTACAGAGAACACTTAAAATTTTAAAAGGTGACTCACTGTATTTTCCCCTCCAAACAATTAAGTTGTTTCACTGAGCTCATCTTCACTGGTCTGGTATGTAATAACTTGTTTTCCCCTCTGCTGATGCCTAAATTTCTTCCTCTATTTATTCCTATAGTGTTCTTAAATGTAAAACTTCTTTATGAATTTTTTTTAATGCTGCGATTGATAAATAGTCCAGAATTTCATTGCTGCATGGAGGATTGCCGCAGATAACAATTCTGTGCAGCTTATTGGTCTGAGCACTGAGCAATGGCTCTTGAATGAAATCCAGTCTTTGCAGTGCATTTTCACTCAGGTTGGGGCAGGCATTTACACCCCAACTCTCTCTTCTGCTCCGTGGTCCAGCCCTGGCCACGGTGGGCAAGTCCAGACAGGCATTATCTTGGCTGATCCTTCATCCAAAGAATCTTGAGTTGGCTCTGAGATTCAAGGACAAAGTTAATGTCCGCTGGTGCTGTGGATGCAGGGGCTTTCTTCACAACCCAAGCCACTGCCTGCATTTTGTGAAGGCTGAGGAGCAGGGCAAGCCCTTGCAGTGAGACACTGCCCTGGTGAGACACTGCCAAGCACAAGTTACTTGGTATCTCTGGGAGGAGAGGTGAAAAGGAATCGTTTCGATTCCTGACTCCTGATGGATGAAACAGTGAGCAGCAAAAGGGAGGGGAGACAGAAGAGAAGCGGGGCGGCGGGCGGCGGCCAGCTGGCCCCGGGTTGGTGGCAGCACGCCTGGGAGGGAGATCCCTGGGCCGCTGCCAGCGAGTTTGGGAGGAATGCAGCTACCGATGGTGTTAGTTAGTGTGACTGCTAAGTGCTGTTCAAAGGACAGATTGGGCGTTATCTCATTTCCTCTTTCACATAACCCCAGGGAAAAGGGAGAGCATTAATGAAACCCTGGAGGTGAATGGAGCCAGATCCAGGCTGAAATGTGTTAAGAATTTCTCAGAAGAGATTAGGCTTTTTGGTCCTTTTGTACCATTCCACAGGCATAACCTTCCTGATTGCATGTTGTTTATTTTCCCTTGGCTGTCACTGTTCCTGTTTAATCCTTTAAGATAATAATATACATTAGTAATGGTGAGGAAGAATGCTTTTTGTAACATTAGTGTCAAACATAGTGTGATACAGTTTCTCTTATATTTTGGCTTAATACTATGCACATTGTGCCAGCACTAGTACTGTATGGTTCAGAGACTGCTGTTAGGGCTATTAGAGATGCTTTTTCACAGCTTAGGTAAGAAGCCCCAGAAGACATGCAGAAGATTGACCACAGTATTTATATTTGAAAATGGTGGCAGAAATAGGTTGCTGGAGAATTAAAGCTCAGTCAGCCTAACTTTGAACCCTAGCAAGTAATGAGTGCAACTAAAGGTCAAGCACTTACTGAATAATGCAGCATTAAAAAAGCCACACGGATTTCTAAGAACAGATTGTTTCAAAGCAGCCAGTTTTCCAGGTCTGGCAGATGAGCATGCCTTATAAACAGAAAGGAGGAAATAAATGAGGTGTATCTGCTGATGCTGTCTTGCCCAAAATTTCATAAGCAAACAAGAGAAAGAGGCTTTGAAATTAGAGTCATGGTGATTTACTTTGTTGGAGAACAAGCCTTACACATTGTCTTCTGTGTATCCACTCATCTGCTCTTGCCACTGTTTTGTTGTTCTTGTGGACCATTCACATGAGTGCTGCTGATACCTCCTCCTGCTCCTTCATCATCCCCTTGCAAGGTGTATTAGTTTGGACTCAGTGCTTGGTTTCAAGAGAAGCACATTGCAGTTTGAAAATAACAGTCTAGGTGAAATTGCCAGAAGGGAGGTGTGCAGCTGTGTGAAAAGAAGCATTTGGACAGGAATTCATGTTTTGACAAGAGCCACCAACAGGACCTTCCTAAACAGAACCTGCCTGACTACACCTTGCAGGAATTCTCTCCTTTGCCACTTGCATTAAATAACTTGATCAGAGATCTGGATGCTGCAGCTGAAAGTTGGCTTATGAAGTTTGTCAATGTCCTTGACTTGAAGGAACTTTTAGGGATACAGGAGATGAATAAAAATGATCTTGGCAGTCTGAAGAGAGGCTCCACAATCAAGACGTTGAAATTTCATGAGGAGAAATGCAAAGAGTTGTGCTCACAAAAGAGAATTCAAATGACTGTGGCCAGACCATTTGGAGGATTATTAAAAAGGCTTATCATGTCTTACAATGTGCCTGCAGAGAGAAATAAACCTTATTTTGGAAACGCAGTGCATTATATATAAGGAAAGGTCGACCTAGATTATTTTGAAGAGATTGTGTATTCATTACTGAAAAAGCCTGAGAGCCATTGTCCTGCCAGAGGAGGATAACAGAGAGGCCTTGTTAAAGCAACAAAGCACTTGAAGAAGTTTGGAAAGCATGCAGCAGCCACTGGCTGGTGCATGCTGCTTCTACTGAAATCCAGGAACAGGGTTGTATCCATGGATGGCAAATCTATTTTGATGGTATCTTAGTGCATCTGTAGTCTCTGTAAGTAAAATAGAAGGGATGTGATAGCCCTACCCAGGAATTAAAACCACTTTTTCCTCCAAAGCAGCATTTCCTCCTTCAGTGTGCTCTCATGTCAGAAGGGAGACTAGTATAGCTCTCAACATCAAATACTCCTGTGATCAGCTGCTGCAACTCCACTCCTGCAGTGCCAGGTGTGCCATCTGCTCGTGCCTGGCACTTGGGTCCCTGCAGCCTGCTCCTGCCCCAGTCAGCCTGCCGCTGCTGCTGGGCCCAGGAGAGATCACTTGGCGAGGAGAGCAATGGTGGAGCTGGTGTTCCCCGTCACTTGAGGGGCCCTCAGCTGAGCAGTGTGGTTCACCTTGGGGCATTGCTCCAGGCCTGTCTCAGGCATAGCAGTAATACTTTCTCAAAAGTTGTGCTTAAATATTGCAGTGAGTTCAAGAGAAGACAAATGGCTGGCTGTCCTTTCATCAGTTGAGAGCAGAGTATTTTTATTGGTGCTGTTTCATAGGATCATAGAATCTGGGGTGGAAGGGACCTTTAGAAGCCATCTAGTCCAATGTCCCTGCAATGATCAGGGACATCTTCAGCTCCATCAAGTTGCTCAGAGCCCCATCTGGTCTGACCTTGAATATTTCCAAGAGTGGGGCATCTACCAACTCTATGAACAACTTATTCCAGCGTTTCACCACCATCGTAGTGAAAAATTTCTTATTTGAACGGCTGCAGTTGTGACTTTTTACCTGAACTTGAGGCAGTCTGGCTTGGAGGTTCAGCTCTGATTTACTGTGAGTTGCTGTTAGCATTTGGTGGCCTGGGGTCTGCTTTGAACGGCAGCTGTGATGACACTGACAGGAAGAACTGCAAGGGGAACCCCAGGGGCGTTTGGGGCTTTTTTCCCCGTTTTTTCAGCCTGGCGGCGCGGGGCGGGTGGAGGCCCGGCAGGGAGGGCGCTGCGGGCAGGGGAGCCCTTGGCGGGACGGGGACTTGCGGAGAGGCGGCTGCTCGGGCCCGAGCGCAGCCCTCGGGCTCCGCCTGCCGGTGCGAGCGCGGCCGCGCCGGGCCGGGCCGGGCCGGGCCTACAGCCCCGTGGGGCGGGGGCGGCTGCAGCTGGCGGCTCCTGCCGGGCAGGGATACAAATACAGATACAAACACAGTTTTCACAAACATCCCCTCCCTTACAGTGCACCCGCGGCCCTCCCGCCTCCCCAGCCCGCGGGATTACGCCTGGCCCGAGGGGATGTGTCTGCCGGGGGACGTGCCCGGTGCCAATGCGCAGGATCACGGAGTGTTTGGGGTTGCAAGGGACCTTTAAGATCATCTAGTGCATCGCCTCTGCCATGGGCAGAGGCAACTGCCACTAAAGCAGGTTGCTCAGAGCCCCATCCAACCTGGACTTGAATGCTTCCAGAGATGGGGCATCCACAGCAGATTGAGGATGACCATGCTGAGGGAACATCTCACTTTTGCTGAGCTGGAGGGATACTTCCTGCATTTTCTTCACTTGTGCTGTGTGTGGCGGCCACTGGTCCTTTGCCTTACAGCAGCTGCATTCACTAACCCACGCCCCCAAGCCCACTCTTCTAGTTTGGTGGCTGGGAGAGGGCTCTTGAGAGAGGAGGATGTGGGCTACACCTCCTTGCAGCTGAGGTGAAGGTGAGGGAGGAAGGAGTGTATGGGGAGGGAGAAGGAAGAGCATCGGAAGGAGAAACAGGAACTTGATGGTGAGCTCCTAGGTCAGTTCAGCCATCTCTTGTATACACCCTCGGCAAACTGGAACAGCTGAGGCATGAGTACATATTTCCTTCTGCTTGTTTTGCCCTGGAGACGCTGATTTCAGGGGGTGACGTGGCAGACAGCTGCAGGGTGTGACTGTCTGGCTTCTCCACCAGCTTCTGGCGATGCAGGCACCTCAAAGGTCTCCTTGCAGAGGGTTGCCCTTGTTGCCTGAAGCAAAGAGGACACTGACGTGTCCAGAAGCTGCAATGTTGAGCATCGTGGAGCAGTTCTGGGGATTTGTCTCTACCTGTGTTCTGCAATTCTAGTTCATGTTGGCCTGCTAGAGGAGCAAAGAAAAAGCTCTACATCTGTGGAAATGTGGGTATCAACCAGTGGTTCTCTTCTGTAGTTAACTTTTGCTTGTAGACTAACTTTTTGGTCTAATTCCATGCCTAGTGCAGGTCCAGCCCCCTCTGTTACCTCAGGAGCTTCGTGGTCATTGCAGAACTACATCTGCTGACCTCTTTCACAGGAAGCCCTGGTGCCAGGAGCAGCTG
Organism: Orthonyx spaldingii; assembly: GCA_013397795.1. Lineage (NCBI taxonomy): Eukaryota > Metazoa > Chordata > Aves > Passeriformes > Orthonychidae > Orthonyx > Orthonyx spaldingii. The sequence continues at coordinate 1,308,899 of VZTJ01004576.1, forward strand.
ATGGGCTTGGCTGAACCGCATGACTTTGTCTAGAGTTGTTGGTGTGACACTGCTCTGCACTTCCTGTAAGGTCTGATCTGGGCAACCGCAGACCGCAATGGTCTGCCAGTGCCTATGAGCATGGTCTCTCTGCTTGTTCTGCTCTCATTAGCCATAACTTTGTTCACAAGTTTTAGCACAGCTCTTTTGGAAAACAAGTTGGTGATAAAAGAGAGCCAACTATTGTGAAGTGAACAAAATTGAAAAACATAGTTTAGCCAGGCCAGCTGGTTAATGCATTGCTCAAACATGCTTTAAAATGTTAATTGAAGAGTTAATTCTTGTTTTCCTAGTTCCCTTTTAACGGATGCTTATTCACATTAACCAAGAAGTGTTGCAGCTTTTACAGTTATCATGAATCAACAAACTGTCCTTGCCTTCCTATAAAAGCGGAACTGCTGGCATATGAGCAATACATTAAATAACATGAATTGCAGTAGCGACCAAGGCCTCTCATTCTGTACAACTGGTTTGTTGTGATTTTCTTCATCCTCAAGAACAAAGTGCTCTTACCTTGACGTTTGCCACATTATTTTGAGAGACAAAGCTGTAGTGCATTCTTTCGCCTGGGAGGTTAATTGTCCCATGATAAGTTTAATGAAACTTAACTGCTGCTTTTGTACTTGAAGTGTCTTTGCAGGAAGAGATAAGAAGTTCAAATGAGGAAGCACTATGTGGTAGTATGGGAAACAGCAGCTTGGAAAAATAACGTACATTGTTAATTTGTCCACAGAAAAGGGTTAGCGATAATGTTAAGTGGCCTGAAGACAGAAATAGGAGCAAGAAACAGGATGTAGAGGCATGATGAAGGAAAAGCAAAATGAGGCTCTGTTGGTATGGCATAGCATTATTTTGTGTATATGGTGAAAACAGGTGGTAAGGAAACTTTCCTGGCTGACCATTCCAGGGGACACATGGCAGTCAGGGGACCAAAGCCTGAAGCTGTACTGCTGTACGAACAGAGCTGGGGACAAGTTCTGCCTGCAGCACGTCCCACGTGTCCACTGCAGTTTGTGGCCTCATTTCTCTGTCACTGATGGTGAGCAAGGGTTCAGGCTCCGCTTGTTACAGATTCATGTAGCAAGTGGCGGGACAACATTGTTGATTTTAAGGGTATTCCTGCTTTAACCTGCAAAGGATTGCCTGGGACCTTTGAGGTGTGCCTGGGATTCAGCTTGCTTTAGGAAAACTGAGTTGGAGTCTCTGTCCATACAACAGAGACACAACTCAGCTCTTGTTTGTCTGGGCAGGTTGACCACCCTAACCTGCTCTGAGAGATGGTGGTTATTTTTTGTCCCCAGTTAGTGCTTGTCCTGTGCTGAGGTTGTCAGAGATGGCAGTAGTTTTCCAGTGTGTGACACTGTCTGCCTTCATCTCAGAAAAGAAGAAAATCAGAGGGTAGTCCTCTTTCTCAGCAGATGGGAAAGTGGGGAGATGAGATTTTCCCACTCCACGTGGCACTGACAGAGATGCTTGTGATGGGTTGAAGTGGCCCTGCACAACTCTTTGCTGCTCATCAGTGATTCCAGGGGTTGCTATTGCCATGTGGGGACCTGGAATGCTGTCCTACTGTTCTTCCAGTTTTGTACTTCCGTACCATACACCGATGGTATAATGAAAGCTTTAGCCTTTCCTATGAGGTGAAAGGTTTGCTTCCTTCTCTGTCCTTGGTGGGTTTGAGATGGAGAATTGGCATGACCCAATTTGTGGAGCTGAACTGTGAATTTTGATAGATTTATCCTCTTCTCTACAGCATCAAGTTTTTACAAGGTCAAAGAAGGAAGCGGTTTACTGAGTCACTTAATTTTTATTTTTTTATTTTATCACAACTACCAGTAATAACCACAGGAAAAACATGCAAACAGTGGGCATTTGATGTAAAGCTTTATGTGGGAAAGGCTGCTCATTTTGAACGTGCTGCCAGCGAGGCTACAGGCTGACAGTAAGTGTGCAACTGGTCACTGGGGCTGAGGGTCTGGCTGAGGCATCTGCTTGAGTGCACATTGTGCTGCCTTCTGAGCAGACAGCCTGGCTACAAATTACATGGGCTTGTAGTCATTCACAGGGAATTCTTGGGAGCAGGAGCCATGCATGGGAATGGTGATAAATAGAGTTAGGAAGAGGACAAATAATAGTTTTACTTGCTGGGTTTCATTACTACTAACAACAAGTGCCATGGTAACAGAGCTTTCAGCAAAGTCCTTTGTTGTTCTGGAAATGCATAGAGGTATTCCGGTATTCCCAGTAGTTTCTTGTCCTTTGCTGACTGGGAGTGTTTTTAGGAACACTGTTTTGTCTCAACCCAGAGCAGAGGACCTGTGGTCAGTTTGAAGATACGCCATTGCTGACGGGTTTTCTGCTGGCTGAGGAAGAGGATACTGCGACAGAGTAATTGAACCCAGAACTGTCATTCCAGTGAAAGGAATAGATTTGTCCCCCCTGTTACAGAAATTGTATCACTTTGGTGTGGTTATGTTCAGAAGCCAGTAACTTTTCCAGTAAAGCAAAGCTTTTACGGTAAGGCAGCTGTGCATTTTTGGTTTAAGACTTTTGCTCTAATTTAAGAATCTTCAGTATGTTTTTCATGTGCTTTAAAATACTATGAAAAAGCCATATGAGATAATATTTTTATGTTTTGCTGAATTCCAAAGTAATTTTTACAGCATTAAGGGAAGGGGGGGGGATGACTTTTCCATTTTACATCATCCTGAATGTCCAGGTTGAATTACCTTCATTTCTTTTGCACTGTGGGGTTTTTTTTCTCAGTATGGATTTTTCTTCTTGGATATGAATTACAAGTTTTAATAATTTTGAAACCACAATGTGTATATTTAAAAATTAAGATTTTTTTGAGTCGCTAAAAATTGCACTTTGCCTGTGATTTTTAAGTGTTTTTACATATATTCAGCTCCGTTTTTTGTAGACACCTGATCTACTTTCTATATTTTGCTTTAGAGGATATATTAGTTCTTATATAAAATAAACCATCATACTACAGGTTTCTGAGCTTTTAAAGGTGATAATCTCTAGGGAGCCACCATTTTCTACCTTTCTTGGAAATGCTGGTTAGAGTATAGAACCAGTATTCAGTGTCTGACCTTCTGTGCTGTCTCAAGTGTTTTCTCTGTGCCCTCACTTCCTCCTTACTTTTCCTCTCTAATGTGTCTTCGCTGCCTTGGTTTTTTGGGCAGTAGAGAATGTGTGAGGTGGCTGTATGGTGTGTTTACAGGTGTAGGGTCAGCATCATTGCTTCTTCTGGGCTGCTAAATTGACCATCCCTCACCATACAACCAGCAGCATTCAGAGGCTCTGGTACCCTCTTCGGAGCTCAGGGTTGGATTGTCCTTCTAAAACGCCAGCCCTTGGAGCTGTAAAGCAGTGTCACCTATGGCTTTCATGGTTATTTTTGTTTGTGTGCCAGGAGGTGATGGTGCCTTCAAGCCATGTGCATGTTGTCAGGGTTACCAGCACCTATTCCAACCTCCTCAAGGGGAGTGTACTGTCTTCTCTCCTTGGCATTTCATTTCAGTGTAAGGACACAAAACCTTGATGAGAAGCTTTTCTTTCTCTACTTCTAATGTAGCGTAACTCATTTGAAAGTTATTTGTAAGATGGAAGACAAAGGGTCCACGAGAATAATTGCTGGTAGTCAACAGAGAAAGCAGTTTATAGGCTGCTGTAGTTTTGCTTGCATTTATTTAACCCTGATGAGTGATGTTTGGAGAAAAATTAAGATTTCCCAATAGTCCCGTTCCTTCACTGAAAGGGCAAAGTCAGTCTGGAACCTGTTTTGAGATGTCCCACTAGCTCTTCACCCAAACCAGATCTCAGCAATTGCCCATCTAGAATGGCTCTGTTGGCTTTTCTGCACCCCTGGAAGGGCTTGCTGGTTTTTGGGACACAAACCTGGCTGCCAGAGCAGGTAATGCCTCAGAGTGTCTGGGGCAGCAGCTCTCTGGGCAGGTTCCTTCATTTGCTGCCTGTTTTCTAGTTCTGCTTCTTTTTTTTTTTTTTTAACTTAGATGTTTCTTCCTTCTTTTGTAGCACCTACTGGGGAACTTCTAACCACCCAATAAGCCAGCTGGCCTCTGGGGCTTTTTGCCCTCATTGCTAGAGGCAATTTATCCCATCATAGTAGAAAAAAGTAAACCTTCTGGACATATCTACAGTAGTAGAGTGCAAGTAGAAGTCAACTTTTTTAAAGATAAAACTTTTCAGCTTAGGGTCTTCGTGCATCATAACCAAGGTGCTTAAACTAAAAGGTGTATTTGTGACTGGCTTTGAAAATCTCTGTTGGAAAGAGACTTTTAATTCCAAGACAGTAAAAATTATTCTGAAGGCTAGGTCTTGGATCTAGAAATGCGGGTTGGGAATTGCTTGCGGTTTTTTTTTCCTCATACTGTAGGCTATGAAAATTAATCTAAACTGTGATTTTACCAGCTTACTAATGCTCCCTCCCCTCATCATTTTGGTGTGGGTTTTTTTTTTTCCTTTCTGTTTTAAGATATTACCCCATCGTATACAAGGTCCATATGAGTAATTGTACCCATCAACTGTTTGCCAGCTGGTTTGTCACTCTTTTTTTTTAAGAGGCTTATGTACAAATGGCAGGACAAAATGATTCATGCCATGTCATGCTTTCTTCTTTGCCCACCTACTCATGCATGGATCATCTGCTGATTAACAGTGTAAATTTCTGTCTGTAATGGTAACCTGCGTCTTCACCCGCTAGTCTGTCATTTATCTCTGCTCTCAGCTTGGCCCCGGTCTGAATTACTGAAATATGTGTGGGTTAATCTGTATCTCCCTCTGCCTGTAGAAGGAAACACCAGCACGAAAAACAAAGCGGTATTTTCCCAGTAGAGGGAGGTATTGTAAAGCTCAGCCAAAGTAAGTTTCTGCTTGCTGGAGAAAAGTGTGCTTTTTGCAGGTTTTTTTAACTGCTGAATTTAGGAATTCATGGAGCAGCATGTGCAGAGAGCTTGGAGAAGGAAAGCAAAATACCTTGCTGCACGTTCGGGCAGACAGAGGATTTTCCTGTGTTTTCTTTTTTTTTTGTTATTATTGGAATAGTATATTTGGATGAAAGCAGGGATCTTTGATATGCTTCACTGAAACCTTGTGGGCACCAGCTGTGGAGGTGGAGATGCCTTTGGTACTGCCAAGCTGAGAAAGGACCCCTGTGCTCACCACAACAGCCCTGCCTTCCCTTTGCCCACTCAATTCCCAGAGGATTTCAGTGGGTTGAGTGCATCACTGCTCTGAAGAGTGTTGAGCACACCATAGAATCATAGAATGGTTTGGGTTGGAAGGAACCTTAAAGATCATCTAGTTCCAACCCCCCACCCCCACGCCCCTCCCGTGGGGCAGGACCTTGCACTAGACCAGGTTGCAACCATCACATAAGTTTTCAATTTACCTTATATGGCAGGGACAGGCATTAGTAGATGAGGTTTAACAAAAACTAGTAACTACTGTTAAATTGCAACAAACCCACTTGGTCAGCTGGAGCATGGACATAAATCCAAAGCTCTGCTTTGTAGTGTGGACATAGATCAAGTGCCTCAGTACTTAGCCTAATCCCCAGATTAAATTTGCATGCTTCAGGATTGATTGATCACTAAGTGGAACACAGCAAGAAACATCAAAACGGATATTGGAGTGACATTAGACAAGGAAGGAAACATGTAATTAATTAAACGCCTTGAATCAACAGTTTAGTCTCCCATGAAGCTTTGAAATTTTAATTTCAAGGTGTGTCCTTAGCATTTGTGCTTGGTGTTGTCTCTGTGTATTTCATTTTATCACTGCCTGCCCCAGCAGGGACTCGCAGTGTGGTTCACTATTCCGTGACATGCAGACCCATCTGTGGGGACTCATTCTGCAGCTCCAGAGAGGCGTGAAGCTTTGTTGGCATCAGCACATCAGTTGGGTGCTTCAGGGATTCTTGCAAAACTGACGGAAGGGTTATTGCCACCTTCCTTCATTTTCTGCAGCGAGTACCTCACTGATGTGTAAGTCTTTTCCTTCACTTTAAAGTGCACTTTTCTTCCAAATCTTGTGAGAAATAGTGAAAAACAGTCACTCTTGTACACATTCCTCTGGAAACTGATTCCAGGGATAAGATGGGTGAGTGAGGAGGGGATGGAGGAATGTGCTCTGCTTTTAACATGCAACCACCTTGTAACTGTGAGCACACCACGGGCATTCCTGTAGTGTTCTTAGAACACTCTTCTGATTATTGTTTTGACTGACTGTGCTGCCATGAAAACACGGTTTTTTTCTATTGATTTGAAAATCTTCAACTAAATTTAATTGAAATTTGGTAGTTTTTTCAAAGTTTGGAAAAATCCAAAAAGCAAGAATATGCCACTAGAGTGAATAAAAGATGAGACACATCAATAAAGACTTTTCTGTGTGGAATGAGAGACCTAAAGCTTCATCTTTTCTGGTTTCTATAGTTAGTGTACATTCTCTGTAAATACAGGCTCATGAAGAAACGTCCTGAATTTGAAGCACTTGGCATTTATTGTTATTCCTAACTTCAATTACATGTTTTCCATCATCATGAATTACCATTCACATCCCTTTGAATGTAGTATAAAGTAGCCAGACATAACTTGTCTATCTTAAAAGATTTTTAAATTGGAAAATTCTGCTGAATACCTAGAGTCACCAGAACAGTAGTACTTTCGCTGAAATTTAAGAGAGAGCACTTGCGGCTTGGAACATCAAGATAAATGTTCTGTAGGACTGCAGTGAAAACTCAACTGTGAGCCTTATCCCACATAGTAAGAAGTTATTTACTGCTTGTGATGAATGAAGGACTGCATACTTTCTGTCTTGGTTCCACCTTTTGCTGGTTAGACATGAGGGAATATTTTCCTTTACTGAAAGACAGGTACCACCATGGTTATCCATCACATCGCAGTAGCAATGTTGGCTTTCTCTGGCGGCAGGAGGAAGGTCGGTTGCATGAGGGAAGAGTAATGCACTGGAAAATGAAGAGTAAACCTTCAAAGTACAGGACACCGAAGAAGGCTGTGCATTACTGGTAATGAGAAAAGCTGTGGTAACTTGGCTGGTCCTCAAAAATTCTGATGGAATGTGAAAAGTCCAAGTGGCCCCATCCCACATGAAAAGAATGTAATCTCTCCAAAAAGGAATTATAAACAGTAGATAGGGGCTAGAAGGTTAAAAGGGGTGTGGGGAGCAGGAGGCACTGACTGGGGAAGTTATTCTTGCAGAGCCAGGTCTATCTGAGTTGCTTTGTGGAAGCATTTAAGTGAGTCAGTGGAGAAATAACATTTGTGTTCTGCAACATCTCTGCAAAAAACACACTTATAGCTTGTATTTGATACCCAGAACTTAAGGTTTGACTGTTTGGGTAAATTCGGATTTGAAACTTCGTCTCTTGTGAGGATTCACAAGCAATCCCATGGGACAGAAAAGAAGTCCAGTTGGCATTTCTTCTTGCAGAAAGCTTTTAGCTTGTTCTGAAGTCCTCCAAGAAAGGAGGACTATGGATATGTTTTCTATATCAGCGTAGACCTCTGTTGAAGTTTGCTGAAGAGGACTGTGAAATGGAGCTATGGAGCTGAGTCCCAGGTCTTACTTAAAAAACATAACCATCTTGCCCTCCTTTATGTTTAGGTGGATTTCATCTGTATAACAACTCATTTTTGTGTCTAGACTTGCTGTATTCCTTTAATTTGCATGCTCTGCCTGGTGGTGGTAATTTTAAATTTTCACAGTACTGGTTTGGTGCAACCCTGGTTTCCAAGGATATTTGAGTAAAAGTTGTTGCTCAAGCACAGCAGCTGCTCATGCAGATAAATAAAAGTTTAATGAAGTGATGTGTTTCACACTAACACAACGTGCAGTAAAGTGGATGAAGAGTTGTCCTTTTATTTTTTATTGGCTTGTGTCATGTATAATACAAAAGGACTCAGTATATGCTGAACAGATGGCTACTGTAGCGAATAAGAATCTATGAACAAACTTATAGGTAATAGTTCAATTTCAATAGTTTACAAAGAGCTTTTTCACAGAAAAAATGTACTCATCACTTTTTAGATTATTATCTAAAATTGATTATTTGGACAAAGATAAATCACCCATACACAGATATTTAAAGCAGAGTATAAACTGTTGGTAATGTATAAAAGCTCCTGTGCCATGAACATCTGTCATCTGCTGTCCTGAACCTCCACTAGTAACAGCATTAACTTTTCATTGGATTGCTGATTGACTGACTGCAGGGAATTGGCATTTAATTCTGTTTAAGCTTATCCTACTGTGTACTGAGAAACAATTTTAAATACTTCATTTGAAACTGGAATGCAGCATGTTTAGGCAAATACTGTGATCATTCTTGCTTTTATTTTCTGAGGACAGGAGCTCAGATGTGTGTAGCTCTTGTTGACAGTTCAGTGTGCGCAACCCTCTAACATCATATAAATCACTTTGAATTTTTGCAACCAGTATCTATTTGGCATGTTACGTGATTCCTTTTCCAAAACAATTTTGTTATTTTTCCATTGTGTGATGTTTAATATTATGTGCTGATGACATTCCAGACTGAAGCACATTGATAGTATTGTATAAAATTACCATGTTTTTGTTCAGTCTTGTAATCTCAACGAAATTGGTGTCATATGATATACCCAGTATTGCCTATGTTACACTTCTTTCCTTTAGAGAAATTAAAAAATACTCTTACATATATTCTGCTACAAAATAAACACTTTAATAATGAACTCCGTAATTCACACCACGTAGAACTCATTTCTTATTATAGTCAAAACAGTCCTTGCAAATTGTTAGGTTTCTTGGCTTTTATGAAATGCAAGTTTATTTAAAAAACACACCTTCCCCACTCACCATGTAGAAGTAACATCTCTGAATTAAGTTTTTGTTTATATGTGTCAAGAATAATGTCAAAGAAATTGTAAACACTTTTCAAGAAGTGGTAAGCTTTTTTGAAGCCTTCTGAAATGTTTTATTTACTACTAAAAATTTACTAAGTGAGATGAGATGCAGAGGTTGCAAAAATTCCCTGCTAACCACCTTCCTGCCTTGCAGGAAACTTCAAGCACTTCTATTCCTGTTTTACAATTACACAGGACACTCCATCACTACAACATGTGACAAACTGGTATGGTGGTTGTGTTTTGATAGCTGAAAGTAGGAAGAAAATTATATTGTGGTTTTCTTCTGATTTTCAAGGTAGAAAAATAAAAATGCACAGTACTGTTGCATTTCCAAAAGAGTACTTTAATGCTCGTTATGAAGGTACTTTGCAGCACACTTTGCTGCATTAACCTCCCTGTCAGAGCTTGCCAACGTGCTTGAGTAACTCTGAATTTTCATAGCTCTAATGACTTTCCTTTTGTCATAAATTATAACAGGAAAGAGTAAACAGCTCATTGCAGTCCCGGAGATGTGTAGCTTCTTGCGGAGGCGCTGGGATAGCGCCTGCTTTGCCCAGCACAGGGCAGGGTCGTGCCTGTCGGGGCGGTGAGAGTCTGAGGAAGGCGGGAGGGAAGGGGGTGAGCTTGTCGCACACATCCCTGAGGTGTGATCCAGTGATAAAGGAAATGTGGTGCCCTTTGGGAGGGTGTGTACCTATGAGAAACAGGAAGCAGCTCAGCGGTGCTTACCCTGCCTGCCTGCCTCCCTGCAGAGGTTGGTGGCTCGGCGGGTGCAGGTGTGCCGACACACCGCCCAGCCGCTGCTCTCCAGGCATCTTGGCAGGCAGCTCCTCGGCACCCACAGCTGGGAGAGGCGGGGGAAAGAAACCCAACCCAAAGCCAAAACACCCCCCTTACCTTTAAAAAAAAAACACCCAACCCTCCTCCAGGTAGGGGAATATGACGGCCTTGCAGCTGAAAGAGTTGTCACAGTCAGGTCTGTACAGGAGGAGACGGGATCGTCCAGACAGTGTCCTGCCCGGGTCACAGGAAGAGAACCTGAGGTGAGTGCAAATGGATGGTACTGCCAGGGCACTGACCCCTTCTCTGCTGCCCGCTTGCTTCGCTGGTTTTAACAGCCAAAATGTAACCACAGCTCTGGAAAGTCACTGCAAAACACACGCATCGAGAAGAAGCCCCGAAGCACGATGGAAAAACCCCTGCAGGAGGGGTTGCAGGAGCCATACGGTGACCTTGTGCACTGTGGCGATGGTGTGACAGCCTTCCCTGACTCTGGGAAGGGCAAATGTTAGCCAGCGTTTACTTCTGGATCCTTTCTGACAGCCAGCACTTGCAAGTACATAAACGTTTTGAAGCCTGACAACTTTGCTCCGTCTGCTTTGAAGCTGGTTCTGGGTCACCCAGGTTCTGGGGGTTGTGCTGCCTCCTGGGGATCATGGCACAGCCCCTGCCCAGGCAGGTGTTGTGGAGCTGGGGTGGCTGCTGGGCTCTGGGTTTCTTCGTGGGGGATTCTTTGTTGCGGAAAGGGCTTTAGGCAAAAGAATGCAGCAGGGCCCCTTAGCCTGACCTTAGCAGGGGTGACCTCACTCAGCAAGGGTGACCAAAAATCAGAAAGCCATTTAATGTCTGGGTTAATCTTCCTGATGCTATGAACCTTTTAAAAAAAATTAACAATGAATTTGCAAAAAGCTGCTGTTTGGAGCAGGAAGAGTAAAGATTTGTTTGTAATTTAGGTAAATGCAGACACCCCCAAAAAAGAGTAAAAATGCCAAGGTGTTTTTCTAAGTGTGCTCAGCGTGAAAGTAATCCATTCCCACTTCAAGCTCCCCAGAAAAGGAACCTGGTGTATCTGCTAACAAAAGCCTCGGTGGAGAGGAAGTGCTTCCTATCTCATAATGCCTGTCTCATTGTATTTTTAGATTATTTTTCCATGGTAGTTGTTGTGCATCAGGTTGGAGTGCTGTGTAATTTGAAAGGTTGTTACTGTGTTTTTGTCAAGTGCATTAGCAATTTCAGAAAAATGGTTCTTCAGATCTGGGGGGTTCACTCTTTTGTTATAGCTAAGGACCTTAATTGTGGCAAAATGCATGATTGTAACCTACAGAGATTATTTGCCATGAGATGTCAGAAATATCATATCACTTCTAGGAATGTGTTAACTTGCAGGTCTGGTACGTGTGCTTGGTATCTCTTTGTAGTATTAATTCTGAATTGATTTCTGAGATGGATTTCTAATAGCATTAGCAGTATATATGTTATATTCATATGACTGCAGTTGGAAGAATAACCAGACTTAGTAAAGTAAGGGATGTGCAGAGATTCCTGGCATTTTTACATTTAGTTTCTTTTGCACAAAACTAGCAATGAGGAAAAATAGATCTATTTGGGCAAGAGAAAACCTTTTTTTAAAACATATACATAAAAATGAGTACTAGCTCTGTATGGTTGTGTTGCTGTTATTACTATGCATATTCAAGATGGGATTGAGACCATTTTTGGACTGGATAGGGGGAAGAGGTGTGTTTACTGCACCAGTGTAAGTCTGTGTGTTTTGATCTCCTGAACCTCTTCCCATTAGAGATGAGAAATACATGAAACAGGGAATGGTCTTGAGAACTAAAATCCAAATTGGAGGAAATAGTGAATCAGGGGACTTGTGAATCAGTGGAGGGCAGAGTGTTGGAGGTACAAGGAGGTGAACAGAGCATGGTCAGATGATGCTTTTAGAGCAGGGGGACAATCCATACCTACAACCAGAGATTATCTTATGTTTGCTAATAGCTTAAGCTGGTTCTTATTCAAACTAAACCTTGCTCCTTCCTAACCCGTATTGTGATATTTCTGTGTGTTGCAAGGCAAGCCTATTTGTCGTTTTTACTGCATTCGCCATGACAAAAGGCTATGGCATTATAAACACAAAATTATGACATATCAACAGGGCAAAGGGCCATTGGGAACAAAGAGGAAAAGCTAATTAGTTTTCTAAAAAGGGAAAGCTCTAGTTTTTTCCATATGTTACCTCAGTGCCACTTAGATGCCGGTCCTTAGGAAATACTTTCAAAGTATCTAGAGTCCACAAGAAAGACAAGAGGTTTCTTTTATGTCTGCTAAATATATCTTGCCATCCATGGCTTTGCAATGCTCTCTCATAGTATCTCTCTCCAGTTCTTTGTTCTAGTGCCTTTGTATTTTGTTTTACATACATATTAATCCAGATGTGTTAAATAATATCAGCCCTCTAGCAACAGCTCACTGAAACCTGCTTTCTTAGTTCAAGTAGTGTTTTTCTAATCCTGGACCAAAATGTACTCAAGATGCCAGTGTCCCCAGGTCACCCTTTGAGAACTTCTGTATTTAAAACCTTTAATTTCAGCTGCGGGGTCCAGCCATCGCAGCACGAGCTAGATGTGCTCGGTAGGACAGGGACTTGTGTACCTGCAAACTGTGGCTGAGACATGTTGGCAATACAAAGCAGCTCAGCAGGGCTTCGTGCCAAAATTCTGCCTTTGTTCTTTCCTGGGAATGTCAGTGTCATTTGTACTTAAAACGTGTGAGATTACTAATGATTAGGGCACTGTGAAACTATGTACTGAAACTCCTAAATGTGCACCAGAACATATGTTTGTCATGTAGTGTATCACATACATTTAATTTGTCCTGACAGCACAGCACATTGGTGGGTATGGGAAATTCGGCTTCTCTTTGTCTCACTCCACACATCACTTAACAAATCACATAACCTCTCTGGCAGCCTTTTAATCTGCTGCTAGAGATGTAACTGGTGCTTTACTGGCTTTTTAGAGAGCATGCAGCCATGTAAAAGGTGGTCTGGATAGCTCATCCTTTTCTTGAACTTGCACAGTACAAAAATGTGCTTAGTTTAGACCTCCCCTAGGGTAGGGGTGCTCAATGCAGACCTCACTTCACCTGTTTAAGTAGACTCACCAGCTCATAAACCTTAATTACGCAGGATGCTCCCCAGGTGCAGAGTTCAAAATGCAGGATGCCACGCACCTTCATCTCTCTCCTATGTGCAACACATGCAGCAGTCATTGAACTAAATGCAACCTGAGAGATCCACTTTTCAGAACAGTTCTGAAGACTTGTTCTTTTCCAGCTCTATTGATTTAGTGGGAAAAACAAGCCATCTCCTGTGGGTCTTGTCTTACTTTGTCTTTAGAAGCAGCATGTAAAAAATTCTGACTATGCTGAGCTCTTCTTTCTTGCTTTTCTCAGCAAACAGGATGCAAAGGAAATTGTACACATATATTTATGATTAATCATTAGGAGTCACTTAGCAGTAGCAGTATGCTTGCTATTTTTGCTCTTTCCCTTTCTCATCCCATGGGTTTTTGTAGAAATAAAATGATTCCTCTAAAAAAATTGATACTATTAAGTTGCAGAGCTCAGTACAAGGTACTGGCAAAAGCAGGGGCAATTATCTTTGGATTTTTTTTTACAATTACACTTAAAAGTGAATTTGATCACTGTTAACTACTATCTGTAGCTCTCTTTTCTAAGTTCATATGCATTCAAATGCTGTTAGAAATGTAAACAGCTTTTGAAGATGTTAGTCTCAAGTTTTTACCAAACAGTAAATTTCAGCATTTACAATAAATGATCATTGATGAGCTTCCATCAGTGATTGTCAGTCACTCGTAGTTCACTGCTCTGTTGTCCTGTGCAGAAAGCACTGTAGATATTTTCCATATTAATAGTTTTAGTGTATCTGCATTCCCTTTGCTCACTGGTGCTGAAGCTGATAGGTACATGTGTGTGAGTAGGTTTATGCAATCTTCTGCTGGATCTGTTCAGGCTCCTGCCTGCCTCTGCACATTGACTCCAGGCTGGAAGGCATGTGGATGTGCCCCAAAATTTCATGCACAAAGACTTCCTTGCAGATGAAACAGGAGGCATAAGCACATTGTTACATCCCACTGAGCCTTAGGGGGATAGGTTCTGTACAGCAAGGCTTGTAGGTGAGTGTAAAAAGAAACAAATGAGTAAAATTCCCCCCACTGGCAACGCAGTAGGGCTGCATGTTTCCCTTTCTTTATGAGATACAGCATTTGGGAATTGTGCAAGGTCACAAATCTCCTTAACCTGCCATCAAAAGTACATGTGTAGCAGCCAGACAAGGGGTACAGGTGTGTCCAGCTGCACATCCACTCTGAAGACCTTCTCTTCCTATAAAGAAGGAATGAAAATGCTGGTCAGGGATTGTCTGGGAAGCCAGGGACCTGTTGAGCCTTCAGATGCTTTAGGGTACTGAGAGCAGGTTAAGGTGAAAATAAAAGATCTGTCTGCACCTGGAAGTTTAAACTTGATTTCTCCTGGTACTGTTTCTTTATAGCATCACCAATGTTAACATTTATATGGCTGCTTTCTGTGAGAGTTGTTTAACTTGCGCACGGTGCCAGTGTCAGCAGGCGAAGCAGTAATTATTCCATACATTGGTAAAAAAGTGATTAATTTATTAAAGCAGAAAAAACTTAAAAAGAGGCATAAGCACTAAGACACAAAAAAATTGTGCTTTTTCTTTTGCTCTGGTTAATAACTCTGCTAGAATACTGGAGAGCTGGGTGCTACGAATACTCATTTGAATCAGGTGCTTGGGAGCTCTGACCTAAGAAACACTTTGGCTTGTCTGCTAGCTGCTCTAATTGAAGAAGGGACTTGTCCATGTAAATGTAACTCTGAATTGGTACCATTAATTACAGTAACTTACAGCCAGCAAAAATATGCTTCATGGTTAGATTTTAATACTGCGATATTTAGAATTTGCATCGAGTCTTAGTTTGAGGTATCCAAATGACTAGAAGCTTTACTGTTAATTTGTGCTGTACTTTTCATTGCTCTAGGGGTTAAAATAACTCCTGAGGAACACACCCTTTTTTTGCTTGCCTTCTCTCTCACCCCTTGTCTCCTACATTGCATAACAACTAAGCAATTTTATTTGACTTGCTCACCCGAACTATCACCTCCCATGACTCCAAATGGCCCAAGATAGCTGCTTGTATAACATTGACCCAAGCAGTAACTACCTTTCCTCTTAAATCTATGATTTTAGTAAACATGTAACCTTCAATGATTATAGCACTTAGGATTTTCACTGCTTTTATTTACAGGATTAGTTGACTGAAGGTAAATTGTACATTTCTTTTCTTTTGCCATTGTTTCCCTGTGTCCCGGTGATACCTAATCAGAGGTGTTCTCTAAAGAAAATGTGCTGTGATTACTTATTATTCTTCATTATAATCAAGCTGTCCTTTGAATGCAGTCTGTCACACTGAAGTGAATTTACACATAGAAAAGCTAAATTATGCCAATGTTACCACTTAATAAAAATCACCAACTTGCAGGCATCTGGGAGAAAACTTTAAAGGTTGTAAGCTTGGGTTCTCTTTCTTTATATTTTTTATTTTGTTTCCCTGAGGTCTCTGAGCTGTTCTAGGAAACCCGACACTAACTGACACAGTGTCGTCGAGAGGACCGTGAGCCTCTTACGTGATGCTCTCCAGGCATGGGAACAGCTCTAGCTTGCCAAGTATGTTGCTTCTGAGGATGGTCAAAGGCTGATGCCTGTGGAGGGAGGTAGAAGGAAAGAGTGGACCTTTTATGGGATTGCCCTTGGTAGTAACCCCAGCTCGCCACCAGCTGTGGCTCATGGACTTCCTATGGAGTTTGTGGCATTCAGTGTTTTTTCCTTCAGTTAACTCCCCTGGTCTTGCCTTGCACTCAGCAATCTGAGGGCATTTACTCAGTGCTCTGAGTTTTCATGTGTATTATCTGATGCTGTAGTACACATAGTTGTGTGTTATTTTTTTCCTTGTTTGATTTGTCATAGCGGCTTTAGACTACCATTGTTTAGTTTTCATCTTTGTATCTGCCAACTTTGTAGAAACTTCTCATTTTAGGTAGTTCCTGGTAGAATTCTGAAAAGGTAACTTCATATATAATGCCCTATGAGCAGTATTTTTTGATGATACTGCTCAATTTTGCCAGCAGATTCTAAGTCATCCTGTGATGTGTCTTTGTAGATGAACCTTTGTGATCTTTTGGAGCCTTTTGTCCAACAAGAGAAATTGGTTTCTGACTTTTGTGAGATGTTTCCTTGATGAAGACCTTCAGTTTGCATTACCCTAAATGTTAATACCATCATAATGAAGTAGGAAAGCAATGCTCTTTTGTATTAGCGTTATTTGTTGATACATGACTCATTCTTGAGTCTTAGAAACATAAACTGTTTCTGGTTGTTCTCTTGGCTGTAGAATATTAGGGCCATTGTTTCATGCTGCAGTGTTAACTGCAGATGGCTTAGCTGTCTGTCATCCTCTGCAGGTTTTAAAGCTTGGTGATGCTGTAGTGAATGTAGAAAGAGAAGAAATCACAACCTGGAGTGACTAATAATTGCAATTTAGTATGTGTGTGAGGAAGAGGAACAGCTGAGGAGATGTTTTCTATAACACATTGTACATCTGCTCAAAATGAATTAATTCAGGCAATGAAAAACTTTGCACTTCCTCATATAGAATAGAAGCACAAACTAATGAAGGTGTGAAGAGCTTATGTTGCTGGACGTGTAGATTAATAGTAATAAAGTAATAATAAAAGATGTGTGTGACGTGCAGGTTACTGAAGCTGAAGGTCAGGCCTCAGCATGGTGTCTCCAGTGGAGGCGTGACTATAATAAGGGTGGTGCTGTGAGCTGGGACGCTTGGTGTTGCAGTTCTCTCAGCCCTACAAGGAGCTGCGTGGATGTACTGGAAGTCTCTCCTGATTGCTGGGGTGTTGAGTCATAGTATTAATTATAGCTCCTGGATGAACTGCTCAGCTCATGGTGTTCAGCTTGTCAAAACATTGGTTCCACACAGTGCAGGCAGATGACTCAGGCAGAATCAAAGGCTGGCATTTGCCATTACTCTAAGGATTCAGTGGAGGATTTTTGGTGGATGTCAGCGACAGATGACATGAACTGAATATTGGTGCTAGGAAACTGTTACGCTAAAGAGAAATATGTTACTGCATCATTTTAGAATCATAGAATCATTTAGGTTGTAATGACCTCTTAAGGTTATCAAGTCCAACGAATAACCCAGCACTGCAAAGTCCACCACTAAACTATGTCCCCAAGTGCCATATCTACATGTCTTTTAAATATGTTCAGGAATGGTGACTCCACCACTTCTCTGGGCAGCCTGTTACAATGCTTGACACCCCTTTGCATGAAAAAAATTTTCTTAATGCCCAATCTAAATCTCCCTTGATGCCTTGAGTTGGTTTTTTTGGGGTTTTTTTTGTCCTGTCACTTTTTAGAGCTTGGTGGACCTGATCTTACCTCTTCAGGCTTGAAAAGATGGTTCTTTTCACAGCAAGTGTCTCAGGGACATTTGATGTGCAGCCCCTAGTATGGAGCAGCTGACCTTTTTTATTATTCTTAAATTGGAAATGAGGCTGTAAATGTTATAAGAAATGCATCAGTACAAATGCATCTTTAAAATTTATAGAGTTGGAAGAATTTAGACACAGAATTTGGATACCATAGTGAAGTAGGCATGCAGTCGACTACATAGAGTGCAAATTTCAAGAATAAGTGATAATATGCTGTGTCTCATGCAACACAAAATTATGGGAGTTTGTGAGCTTCTCATATATGATACTGTGTCTGTTGTTTTGTTTTCCCTGTCTGCACAGGATTAAAAAAAATAGTAGCAGGGGAAGAAGAGATGAATGTTTTAAAGAGTATCAAATATCTGTACACAGAAGTCATTACTTGGTTTACACAGAGCGTGGCTTCATTTGGTAAAATTTGTAACCAGCAGGAAGAAAACACAGTACTTTGCTGAAATATTACTTGTAACAGGAAAATGCTATAGTTGCGTATTGCTCTCCTTTCTACAAATTCTGTCAGAGGCTGATTTTTCACTTGCACACAGTGCTTGAATGACTGATAAAATATTGTGTGGGAAGGTGCTGCTTGCCTGTCTATTCCGGTTATATTTACTTCCTTATGGAGAGATGGAATGTGAACCTTCTCTGCTTGCAGAGACCAAAGCATTTTTTGGACATGTTTATACTAGAATAAATTTATACTGAAGTATATGAAACAAGTAGAATTGCCTTTTTGTTTGTCCTGTTTAAATTTCCACCACATAAGCTTAATTTGGATTTTGAGGTGAAGACTAAAGAATGAAACTTATAGGAGCACTCAGAATTCACCTGGTTTTTACTGTAGTGGTTTCAAGATGGTTTTCCATCATTTTTAATAGAAAAAGTAGTTAGAGCAGTGCTGACCACATGTGAAAATCCTAGCTGTAATGTGTATTTTTATTGTAGAAAAGATTCATACCTTCTTGCAAACTGTCTTAGGAGACCAGCTTAACACAGAAAGTATTTTATTGCTTAAGAGATAAACAATTGCAGCAATCAGAAACCAAGAGTGTTTTTAATTTCAGTAAAAAACCCCCACAAAAGGTCAGCTGGTGCTTTAAAATGTTGGTACCGAAATCGGAGTAGGGCACTGCAAGCCCACGCGTCTTTTACAGCCGAACGTCTGTTCTGGGTTGTTGTGTGTTTTGCGTGTGAGAGCCACTGCCTAGCATCTGTTAATGCATCATTAAATGAAACCACACGTACCTGTGGGGGAAGTGGTGGGATGCACTGTGATTACTCATCCCCCGGCGTGTCCCGATGGGCCATTTGGCCTCCCGACAGCGCCGGCAGTGCAGTGATATGTCACGGTGGCACAAATAGGTTGCCAAGCAGCAGCTGCCTTTGCCAAGCACCTTGTTTGGAGCCGTGACTGCTCTGCCCGGCTATTTGTGGCACGGAGTGAAATGCTCAGCGGGGTTGGCTGGCCACCGAGTCGTCTCTGTAAGAGTCCCTGTCTGCCCCTGGCAGCTACCGGCATGGGCAGCCAGATTGGAAAATTCTCCAGGGAAAGCAGCGTGGAGTGAGGCGGCAGTCATCCTTCAGCAGGGATTAGGCAGTGCACCTATTTTTGCTATTGTTTACCAAAGCCCTTCTGGTAACCGCAGTGGGACACTTTTCCCTCCCTCTTCTACCATTTCCTTGAGCACCTTTCCTACCACCAGTTTTGGCTTCTGGTAATATCCTCCGTGTGCCAAGAGAAGAGTGTCTTTTTCTTTCATACCTACCTTTTCTGGTTAAACACTCCACTTCTCCCTTTTCTCCATAACACTGCATCTTTAGCAAGAGGCTGGTGTGTTTTTTCCCATTTCCCTTGGGAAGCAGCTGCTGCTGCAAAACAATGCTTACATGCTTCTCACTCCCCATGGACAGCTTCACGTCAGAGTAACCTAGAATTCCCTAATGAAAATGCAGTGTATTTTTAAGAAGCAGCACGCCTCCTGCAAAATAACAGAAAACAAAAAGATGGCCAGCTGCTCTGGATTTGTGGATTACCAGAGACCTTCACAGTAGAAGCTATATTTTGCTTCAGTAGCAAAAAGGTCCTTTTTAAACTCCTGTCAAGCTCCTTCCTTGCATAATGGAAAACATGAGGAGTCATTCCACCAGCATCAATGGTAATATGACTGGAGAACCAGGCAGCTTCTACTTACTGCACATATGGAGTCCTATTACTTTGAAGGACTGCTTCTTGAAAAAAACTAGGAAGATTAAACCAGGCTTTTGGGATGGACATCTTCCTGGACTGGCTTGCTATATGACTTGCTTTGCTACAGCCACGCAGAAGACTGAAGGAGCAAGCAAATGCTTTCTTGTTGACCAAAGAGGACATGAGGCAGCAGAAGTGGCTTCCAGCAACATTGGTCACCTGTGGATTTCAGGTTACTGCAAGAATTGTAGTAGTCCACCAGGAGAAAAACTCTACAGAGCCTTTTTGATTTGCAGGAGCATTGTCCCAGGAGAATTGTCTGTGAACTGAGACAAAATACAGGAAAACAACTGGGAAATTGTTGAGAAAATAGTGATAAGAAGAAGAGATAGGCTGACTTGCTGTTTCTTAGGGGCTTCTTGCACCTGCACTCATTCTGGACGAATCAGTATTTTTAGTCCACTGCAGTCAGTCTTGCTGGAGTTTTTTATACCCACAGAAGCTCAGCATTGACCTGTGCAGAAAGTGTTGGGAAGCAAGATGAAGACGAAGAACTGGCATCACTATACCTGCATATCTGTTGGCAGACACTGCTCATTTTCATCACTGGTGCTCCAGAGAATGCAGAAACCTTTTGTTCCAGGACTACAGTGGTGCTCTGGCAAGATCTTTGTGGCCTAGGGCTACAGCCTGAGCATTGCTTCATCTGGAGCTTGCCCCATGACAGATAAAAATAAGGCTTGAGCTGCAGCCAAGCTGTGTCAGTGGTGAGGGTGCAGCCTCCTTAGCCTGTTACAGCTTGTGACTCCTGGTAGCTCTGGCATGGGGTGAATAATCACACCTACGGACAGGCAAATAAGCAGGGTCATGCTGCCTGGGTCCCACCTACACAGGGAAATAGCTTGCCTAGGGGTTGCTCGTTGTTAAGGGGAAGTGAAGGAAAGACGTTGACCAAACCCATTCCACAAATTTGTCAGTAGAAGCAGCAGCATAGGACTGTGTTGGCTGAGCTGCGGGAAGGTGGCTGCGTGCAAGCTTGGGCCTGCATGGAGAGTGGCATGTGGGCTGCTGTACGCTTGCTGAGCAAGCTGTCCCAGCTGCTGGTGAGAGATATGGCCAAAAACCATCATCAACCAGACCCTCTGTATTAGGTCCTAGGAAGGTGCAGGTATATAAAGATATTGTAGCCTTGACTGGACCTTCTGTCATATCCTGTGACAGGATAAGAGGAAATGGCTTCAAGTTGTACCAGGGGAGATTTAGATTTGAGGTCAGGACATTTCTTCACTGAAATGTTGTCAAACACTGGAAGAGACTGCCCAGGAAAGTGGTATAGTCATCATCCCTGGAGGTATTTAAAAGATCTGTAGATGTGGCACTTGGAGACACGGTTTAGTGGTGAATGTGGCAGTATTAGTTTAATGGTTGCACTCAGTGGTCTTGAGGTCTTTTCCAACCTAAATGATTCTGTAATTCTCTGATCTTCTAGTTCCAGTTTCTCTACTTGTTCCCGTTGCTCGTTTCCTTGTCATTCTCTGCTTTCTCATGCCCTCTCATAGGCTAGCAAATTCTTCAGATGCCAGTGTGGTGTGTGTTATGAGCACAAAGTGCATGCAGTTCTGCAGTTCAACTGATTGCTAACAAGGCTGAGCCAGTTCAGCACAAAAGTTACTCAGGAGGGCTTCCCAAAAGCCTTCTTTTCTGCAGTTAGAGAGTGCAGAAAACCAAGTATTCCATGTCTGCCACAAGCACTGTGTTTCAAGTAGGGAGAGCTTGTAGGAGTGTAATTATTATGTGCAAATCTTACCTCAGTTAGTTTTCTTACATTGGATAGTTGTTCTAAATGCAGCAAATCACTGGAAATAAAGCTTTGGTTTTCCTCCTTCATGTATTTTCCCTTATGGCATGCCTATCAGTTTGGTTAATGGCCTGAGAAGCACAAGAGAAATCAAACTACCTGTCTGTACCTACCCTTTGTCTGAAGTACTGACAAGAGGAAAGACGCCTATAGATACATTCAGCACATATGACTTAGAAGACACAAGTGGAACAATAAAGGCCATTTTTACAAACTAATTCATATACTGTAGCATTAAAGCAATATTTACCTGGAGACAAGAGTCTTCTTTTCCTGCCTTCCACGGCTGCTTTGCCCATGATAAAATATTTTTGAAACCTGCCTCCATCCCCCATCAGCAGAAAGAAGCTGCAGACTACTTTGGTGGTGAACTTATTTGCTCACATAAGTTACTCACACCACAGCGCTCCTGGGCAGCTTCTGTCAGCAGCCAGCAGCGAAGACCCTTTGCAGCATCCGAGTTTACGTCAGGGCCTGGCAGGGGAGTGTTCTCCTCTGTGCACAGCCAGCCTCAGTAAATCTCAGCGTGACAGGCTCACAGCCCTGCCGCTGAACTTTTAACTTGAAGCTCTAGCAGGGCGCTGAGTAGTTCCAGCTACATGACACGGAGCTGTGAAAGAAAATCACTTCGCTGGGAACAAGGGGAAATCCAGCATATTGTTTTGCAGACTTTGCCTACAGCTTCTCTGCAGTATAAGCATAGAATATATACACCTGGGAAAGCAGTCGGAGCAAGATGGACTTCCAGCGCAGAGCTCAGCCGTACCCCATCCCAGAGGATGAAGAGGTAGCGTACAAGGTCACTCCTGATGCTCACAACTCTGCAGGAAATGAAGGCGAGAAGCCAGTGTCAAAACTGCAACGTAGGCACAGTGAAATAAAACTCTACAAAGAGTTTTGTGACTTTTATGCAAGATTGTAAGTTCATTATGTTCAGCTTCGGGGTGTAACTCCAGTGACATTACTGGTGTATTGTACATAATGTATTTCATTATCTGAGATCTGAGCAGGCTGTGCAAGCTGTTCTCTCATCCAACCTTTGCCACTGTTCTGCTTGAAACATTGCCAGTTGTAACCGTCAACTAAAATTTGAATTGTTACTTTAAATTTCATCATTCATTGCATCAGAAATTTTTATCAGCAGTAAAAACGGGGTTGGAATTTGTAAAGCAGTCTCTCTGCCTTCAGGTTGTTTGCCATTTGTTCTGGGCAAATGGATAAACTGCTTCATTAATGCAGAAGTATTACATACTTCACTAGTTTTACATATATGATGTGTCTCAAAATGAAGCACTTTTTCCTGAAGATGAAAACTTTGTTTTCATTTGTTTTTGAACTTTGTTTCATGTTTTTGCTTGGATTATACTTTATGTAGAGCAGCGCTTAACATCCTTAATGCTTGAGCACTGTTGAAGTGATGATGAAAGATCCCAGTTTCTCTTGTGATTATCCTTCATTTAGATTGATAAGGAGGATGGGGAAATTGACTGAGATTTTGCCCCACAGAGAGCATACACAGTCCATGAAGACCGTTGGCGAGCTTTATACTTTATCACAGTTTATATGTATAGTCACTGCAGCATAGGTATGTCTGTTATGTATGGATTAGATCATCCTGCATCAGATCTTCATGTGAAATTTGCCCGCTTGTTTCACTGTGAGGGCAGTGGATATTTGGATTGCAGTTACCATTTTCCTCATCTGCAAAGATCGAAAGAGAGAGAAAAAAAGTGCCAGCTAATAATAACATGTCAGATGTGACCTTGCATAGGGCTCTTCTGTGAGACAGTGTAAGAAATAGATAAAATACATTCCATTTTGAACCACGTGCTAGGTGTTTGCTTGCTCCCTTGGATGGTGTGCAAGGAATTAATTCAATTCCTATTGAACATGGTGGGAGTCCAGAGGTCTTATCCCCTTGAAGGGACAAGAAGGAAGGCTTGGCATCTTGCAGAGGACTGCGGGCTCTGCACTTACAGGCACGGCATGATAGCTGTATAAAAATGTGCGCGTGCATGCGCATATGCTTAAAATAATGTCACTTGTCTAATAACTTTCCAGATGTTTGAGTCAGTGATTTTATCAGCTGAGATCAGATTGTAATGAAACTAGACTACTACTCTGCATTTGCTCTCCGCTACCACATGGTATTAGGGCAGAGAGGTGATCCTGAAAGGCATAACTTTGAGAGTCTAGATATGAGTAAGAAAATGTTTGCAAAGAAAAAATCAAAAGAGACTTTTTCTGGCTTTAATTAACTGAAACACAGCTGTACTGTCTTACGCAGATGTGGACAGCTACCACGCTGCCATTTCTTTGATCCTGTGCCTTTGAGAAGCAACCAAGGTTGCTGTTTCAGTATTTCTTTGCATCCCTGGAATGGGTTTGCCAGCTTGTGTTTGTCTTTGTGTGGGTCACAGTGGCCAGAGCATTCCCAATGCAGCCAGAGCATTCCCACCCTCCCCCTTGGCCCTGGAGTGGGCTATGAACTAGCACATCATGAGCTGAGCTCGCTAAGATAAACCCTAACAAGACAATCAAAAATCCTATGACTTCAAACTAAATTTATAAAATGACTTCAAGCTATGCAGAGCTTGTATAAAGGATAATTCTATAACTACTTTGGTTTTCATTAATATCTGCCAGACTAGATAGTGCACAGTCTTTCACACAGTTTATTTAGACCTCTTAACTAATGCTGTTATATATATATATATATATATATATATATATATATATATATTAGAAATATATAATTGGTTTCACTCANTATATATATATATATATATTAGAATTATAAATTGGTTTGCAATCAATCATTTATGTTTTCCTATGTGATGCTAGTCCTCAATCATTGTTAATATTTGCCCTTGTTTTCAGTAATTTTAATGTATTTCGTAATTTTTATAGTACTTTGAATTGCATGTTTTTTTCATCATAAAAAGGCTATAAATGTGTCAGTAGTGACAATGTTTCCATTTGGGGTTTTTAATTAATTAGAGCACATCGTGGGGATTTTGTTTCTAAAGAGTAGAGAGCAGGGAGAAGTGGTAGTTTTATTTCTGAGGAGATGCCACAAGCCATGAAGCTCATTGAAAAACTTGTGCTGAGCAGCTTAGCAGGTTGAAAGACCCACAACTAGTGTTTTTGTCTATTTAGGCTAATTTTCTATTTCTTTTTTTGACAGCAACATGGCGAACGCGCTTGCAAACGCCATCTGCGAGCGCTGCAGGGGGGGCTTTGCCCCTGCCGAGAAGATTGTCAACAGCAATGGTGAGCTGTACCACGAGCAGTGCTTCGTCTGCGCCCAGTGCTTTCAGCAGTTCCCCGAAGGGCTCTTCTACGAGGTAAGCAGGGCAGAGGACCCCTCCTGTCCCCTGCCCCCATCTTGAGCCTTCATTCCCATAGCAGAAGTAGCTACGGGCAGGTGGATAGCTTAGAAAGTCCCGTGGGAGGATCTGGGCTCTGAAAGAGTCTGCCCGGTAAAGGGAGAAAAAAACCAGAAGCATTTCTGTGCTAATTTGGAGGACATAAATGTATATAACCTTATTTAAATGTGAAGCCTAATGTTATCAGTGCTGAGAGAAAAACTGCTAGAGATTTTTTTTCTCAGTGTAGGTTTTTTCCCCTGAAATATGTGAATCTGATGTATCATACCAGAAATACAGAGGAAGCATACTTCTTAGAGCAGAAAGTCATATAGAGGGAAATCCCAGTATCCTGTGGTCCATAGGAGGCATGGGAAAAGAGATGTTCTGTATGTCCATATGCTGAGATCCAAACCAGACAGGACCAGTGTGAGAACAACTCTTAACAGTCCAGAGCATTCAAAATTATCAGTTCTTAACACACTTTCAAGAGTTAAAACCTGATCCCATTCATATTTCTCAGCTCTAGGTTGATTGGCCTCAGATGAGGTGGGTATTTTGGTATAGGTATCATTTTCTTTTACATTCCCCTATCATGAGGATTCAGACCGTGGCTCAGCACAGAGTGGCTTTAGTGAAAGGTCTAGACTGGCTCATAAAATACAAAGTGATTGATATAGGGAACAATAGATGACATGAGACAGGGAATTACTGTCACAGAGATAAGGCCCTGCTCAAGTAGCTTACAGTCCAACTTAGGGTGGCAGTTACAGGATTTGTGTCATATGATCTGAAAAGGAAAATGAGTAGTGTGTAAAAGGAACGATTCTGTGCTCTCATATACAGGTGTCATCCTTTGGCAAGAGCACAATAGTTGATCTTTCATAGAAGCATTCCTCATTTTACAGAGCCATGTTATGTGGTGCTGAGGAGAGGCTGAGGGAAGCGTGAGGATTGCAAAAGAGAGTGGCTAAGGGAATTCCTGGGGATTTGCTTTTTCTCATCTTGTTTGAGGATCAAAAGGCTCTAGGGATAGTGTTGCACAAATTGTAGTAAATCATCAAAAGGTGAGCTGCAAGGCAGAATTAATTAAATCCAAACGAAAGAACACCCCCTAGATATTTAAAAAGTTGCATTACAATTGTTAATATATACTGAGCTGGCTCGGTGAAGAGTCCATCCTGAGGAGCTAAGACCTGAGGCAAATGTAAAGTGATATGAATGTTTCAAAACTAAAATATTTGTAATTATGGTAATAAAATTGTCTTAAAACAATAAAATGTATTTTCTCTAAATGAAGAATACCTTATTCTTTCTTTTTCTGAAGAAAAAGAATTCTCATTCAAAAAACAATGAGACATTCCAGGCACCTCTTTCAGAAAGTTGAATGGTCCTTAAAGATAAAAGTTTCAGACATTGTGCTCTAGGCAGCCTATATCTCCTAGGGGAGACTGCAGCAGAAAGAAAGTCCTACTTTTGGACCTAGTTCAGGAATGTTAACAATCTCCCTCTCTTGCTTATGGGTGGTCATACCTGAATCTCTGTGGCAGGGGCAAGTATCCTAGTGGTGCTGAGATATATTGGATGTAGGCATTTTGCTTCCTACTGCTACCTTGTTAACATTCATATTCATGATGATTGGTCTTTGAGCACTCTCTTACTGAAACATGCTGCTCTCAAAGACAGTAAGTCAGAAGTGAGTGCCTGCAGATTGTCCCAGGAATGAAAATAACAATGTGTGCTAAACATGTTTTGGCTAATATTGCTAGGGGTTTCTTCAGGCTGGGTGGCCTGAGAAATGTTACATAGAAAGTAGAGAGTTTCAGTTAAGGATAGACACTTCTTGCCACAATTATTACACAGGTAAAATAACATTGGATAGGCTGAGGGAACTGGGCCTGTTCAGATTCAAGAAGAGATGACTGAGGGGGATCTCATCAATGTATATAATTATCTGAAGGGAGGGTGTCAGAGGAGGGAGCCAGGCTGTGTTTGGTGGTGCCAAGCAATAGGACAAGAGGTAACGGGCAGAAACTGATGCACAGGAAGCTCCACCTGAACACAGGGAAGAACTTCTTTACTGTACACTGGTACAGGTTGCCCAGAGAGGTTGTGAAGTCTCCCTCACTGGAGATACTCAAGAATCATCTGGATGCAATTTTGTGAAATGTGTTCTAGGATGACCTTGCTTGAGCAGGGAGGTTGTACCAGATGACCTCACCTCCAATCTGACCCATTCTGTGATTCTGTGAGAGGAAAGAAAGCCCTGAGCAGGTAGAAGGTGGGCTTAGGTTAGTGAGTGCTCAGGAGTGGCTGACAGTGCCCAGAGGACTTAAGATAATGTTATCACTGTCAAGAGAAACAGTGACTGGAGAAGACGAGCAGAAAGGACATCTTCCTCAGACTGGCTTAATGCAGTCTTTGAGAAGATGAATGTGTTTGGAAGTATGGCCAGGTAATGTGTTTTTCTGAGCAGGTTCCCATGGGTAAACGCAGGCATTGATGGTTGCCCAGCATGAGTTTGTGTTTATTCTGTGCCTGGTTTAGCTAAACTAGTATTTCTTGGAAATGGTTTCCAGCTCTTAGCAATTAGGAAGACAAATATTGTTCTCCTGCCTATTGCAGGCTTGCAGAGTTCCCCCAGTTAGTCATTAAGCTGCTTATCACATTTGCTGTCAAACGCTGCCATGATAAGCTTTCATGCTGTGTTCCATGGGTGGGGGTGGAACTGGTCAGCTCTCCTGTGCTGCAGGACTTGTCTCTGGGCTGCCTTGCAGGCACCCAGATCAGCACAGCTCTCCATGGTCTGACACTGGAGCCAAGTTGATCACAGGCACAAGTGGTGCCCATCCACGGCTTAGAGTCTGCACAGCACAACAGGAGTTTTGTGGATGTCCTCATGAGCCTGTGTTAGGAATGATAGCTTGGATTCCTGAGAGCTGGGTGCCTAACGTTGCACAGAAATTATACGTAGATTGTATTTGATGTGTGTTCCAGTTTGCTCAGTAACATCATTTTAGGAAGTTCTTTTATGCACTCAATCTAAACAAAAATTAGGACCAGCACATTCCTGCAGTGTTTCCAAACTCCGTCCTTTGCTCGAAGGTGTGAAGTGGTAGCAGTTCTGGTCTGCTTTTACTCCACCACCTGGAGGTGTGTAGAGTCTCTCTACAGGTAGCAGTGTACAGTCCTATACTAATGGCAGGACAGATGGTCGGATTTGTTTCTATTCCAGTTGTACCTTGAGTGTTTTCTTAAAATGGTTTTTACCAAAAGCTACCCAAGGGAAATAATCTCTAAAGACTCCGTTTTTGTGCATGCCTTTCCACTTAAGTAAGCTAAAAATATGCAAGTGGGCTGGAGGTTGTGTCACAATGAGACGTGATAATTTTATGCAGAGCCATTTACCTCTTGGACCTTCAGCATACAACAGTGAAATGACCTTGCTTTTAAACTATGTACTGTAAGATTTGTTACAGAAGCTCAAGGCTTTCTCTGATGATAACTGCTGGGTCACCCACAAAGGGCAGCACAAACGAACAGAGAGGTTGAAAATATAAACAAGACTGAATGGGAACCAACCTGCCTGACACAAACAGGAGGGGAAGAAAACCTGTTTGGTCTGTCCAGATGGACATGTGGTGGCTTTGAAATCCAAGCAAACCTAAGCATCCCCCACTGGACCACCTATTTACACAGAACAGGAAGCTTTCTATTTTTTTCAGTTCGAAAAGGATTTTATCCGGCAGGAAGCAAGCACAATTCACAATGAACCAGTAATTTCCATTACTCCTTGAGAAAGTAATAGCCCTGTACCTCTCAATTCTTATTTTTTTAAAAGCTGAACTTAAAAGGTAATCTGTTTTAGAGTATTACACTGGAATAGCACTTGATAAATTTCTGGCAGAGACTTCTGAAAAAGTCTGTATTGAGCTAATGTCTTTCTGTTCCTAATAGGTGCAGTTCAGGTTGGGCACAGGAATAGTCCAACCTTAAGTATCTAGTGACTTTAAAAATGTTTCATTAGATCCCCATCCTGCCAGCTGTAAGAGTATTTATTATATTTATACTGTATTCAATCCTTGTCATTTCATAGTATAAAACAGGTTATCTTGAAACACATTTCTGTATTTTCTGTCCATGCACAAAATCTTACTTTGTGGGTAGTATTTTATACTATTCACTTCATTTTGTCTTAGACCCAGTAAAAAGAAAGGATCAAGGTTTCCTGCTGTCCTCCTTTTTCTACTGTTTTAAACTGAGACATTCAAATCCAAACATTTTATAGCATACCTAATATTATGTACCTGGTTTTGACACGCTTATTGGCATTTGTGTCTAATAATGATGGTGCCTGAAGGTATCTAAATATTTCCCTTCATTTCAGCACATACTTGCCTACATGTTTTTACATATTCTTTGGCTAAGCTACTAATGCAGTGCTGTTGAATCTTTTTGTTCCATATGGGTTTTTTTTTTTTCTATGAGAGCTTGAACTGTAGCTGAACTTACCTAAGCTGTGATAAAATTCAAATCCCTTAAAATCAATTTAATCTGATCGATGTAGTGAACTTTGCTCCTTAATATTTGGACTTGGTTATCTTAAGGGTCTTTCTCAACCTAAATGATTTTATGATTCTATGAAATAAGTATCATGAAGGAAAAGGCTTATTTCCCTTCATGTTTTGGCTGTACTGCTCCCTAAACTGCAGATTTCTGCCCCTGGGTGTTCTTCCTCCAGTATGCTGGGTCATTCTGGCAGGAAATGTAGAGTGAGGAAGACATCAAATAAGTTCTGGAAAAATGCTTCCCCCTCCTGCTGGCCAAGGCTCTTTGTTAGCTAATTTCCTGCTCAGAATGTGCTTGGTTGCATCAGTTTCAGTAGTGTGTCAAAATTCAGACGTCTCTTGTGATGTAAATGGGTGATAGAAAATGCCTTACACTCCCAGCAGGACTGGAGAAATGGTGTGCTATTAACACTACATGCTAACTAGTAGGTGAATTAAGGTGGGTGGATGTAATGCCTAGCATATGTAGCTCATAGTCTGCTATTTTTTGCTCAGTCTATCATGTTTTACTACCTAATTGTAACTGGAAACACATCAGGGAGTTACAGCATTTATGTTAAGTGCATGTTACTCATCTCTCTAATGCTCAGATCTTTTTCTATTTGCAGTTTGAAGGGAGGAAGTACTGTGAACATGATTTTCAAATGCTTTTTGCCCCTTGCTGCCATCAATGTGGTAAGTTTTAACTCAAGGTGAAGTACTTCACACTCATCACAAATGAGAGTGTGACTGGGGGAAGATGTGCTACCCTTGTATCTATTCTCTGGGAGGTGCTCATGTTCAGATGAGCATCTGAACTACTAGACCAAACTACACTTCAGAGAAACTGGAGAGTTGTTTTTCCTAAAGGTCATAAACCAGTAGGATTTAAAAATAAAAGTTTGCATTCTTTTAGTAAGTAGTTTAGCTGTTGAGCCCATGATCCAATGAACAGACCATTCATAAACTCCTGATTATATACACCATTCATGACTACTGATTATTTATATCTGTACATCTCTATGTGCTGACATTTGTCCCTTCTCATGTAGCTGAAACCCTGCAACAAGACTTTGTCATCTGCTTTGACTCTTGTAACACACCCGTGCTGTCTTACTTCACAGAAGCTGAGACAATCCTCATCATCTAGTGTTAAAATCAAGTGATGGTCAGCTGGGCCCCTGTTGATTTTCTTGAAACAAATACCTTTAAGGCTTCAGTGTCTAATGTCCATCCTATGTGAAACTAAGGGCTGCTTGTTATTTGCTACTGTTTATGTAAATGCTTGTGTGTCTGCTGCGCTGTAATCACTTGCATGTTTTCTTTTCCCCCTGTGTGTGACACATTTTGCTGGGCCAGACCTGGGAAGTCATTATTTGACTATTCCTTAAACTGCTCTGGAAGCCCTTGTGTTTCTATGGCACCTTTGGCAAGGTGCTAAAGCTTTAACTTATCTCAGTGAGGCCTTTCACAAGGAAGGAGGGAGGGGTTGAACACCAAGGGAGAAGGAAGCACATGCTATGGAACTATGAATTTAAGGCTGCAGACTTGAACAAGCAGGGGAAGAGGAAGAAATGAGTTGGTGGCAATTTGTGAAGAGCTGTGCTGCCCATCTCCAGGATTTCTCCTGCACAGTCGGCACAGCTCCCCCCCTTCTCCTATCCTGTCTCCTGGTATTGCCAGCTCCCTTAAAACCTCATCAAGGTCCTGCCTGGAGCTGGGCTTTTCCACTGCCTGTACTTAATAACCACAGACAAAGTCAATGGGGCTGCTGTCAACGATGAGGCCTTGAGCATTCCTGACATTTCTGGAGTCGATCAGATTTTGTTCTTGAAAAACTATGACTTCGTGGGAATGCTACAAAGTCGCAGGCTGGATGTTATCGTCCACATCGGTTACCTGCCTGATCACTCCCCTTTGGCAGCTCTTGGAGTTCTCCAAAGCCAGAACTCAGCCTCTGACAGCACTGGGAGGCTGAGCTCCCAACACATTTTGCTCTGCTCAGGGCCCCTGGCTACACTGTCCATCGGCATAGAGAACAACTAAATCACGCATGAGATGGACATCACTCCACTGCCTGTGCAGTACAGTCACACTGTGCATGCAAAACAATATTTTTTTAATGCCTTATGGGACAGACTCTTTGTGGTAGGTCAGAAGTTGTGTGTGTTGTATTGACTGTTGTGCAGCTTCACTGCACCTTTGCATTTAAACTCCATGGGAGGTTTTTGCAGGAGGTCCAAAACCACCCAAGCTCAGTTCTATTGTGCCTTGAGTATGGAATACCTTCAAGGCTTGGTCCTAGTGGAGTAGAAACCCCTGCTATGTACATGGCAAGTTAAAATTGTCATATTCTTAAAGAAAAGAAGGAGAAAGATGATTAGGACACAAGAAAGCCTTATTTATATGAAGTACTCCATAAATTTCTTAGCACCTTGAGAATAGATAAGTAAAACCAGCAAAGAGACCAAAAAAGGATTATTGCAGAAAGAAGGTGGAGTGTGCATGTAGGACTTGTATGTAAAGAGCAGAAGGTCCTCCATCAGCAAAGATGTTTTCTTCTGACCCATAACAAAAAACAACAAACAAACCCAAATTCCGTCATTTGGAATCAGAACTGTGATATTGAAAGCAATGTGTCCTACCAGATTTTGGGGTAAGGAAAGGAATGATGATTGTAGTCATTGTAGTGATTCATTTGTGAGTTACTTTTAACTTTATCTAGTATGGTATTTTACATCCTGGCATTCTGCTTCTTACAGGTGAGTTCATTATTGGTCGTGTTATTAAAGCCATGAACAATAGCTGGCATCCAGAGTGCTTCTGCTGTGATATCTGCCAAATAGTATTGGCTGATATTGGATTTGTCAAGAATGCTGGCAGGTAAATCTCCACCCTTCCTTCTGTTAACTGATCATAAATTAAATGATCTAGTAGCGTGACTGAGAGGTTTCGGTTCCTGAAGCTTTCTAGTTTGGATGGAACAACTGGAGTATTTTCTGTGAGAAGGTCTAATCATAAAACCAATAATGGGTATCTTCAAGTAGTAACATTTTACCTACTTCAATGCTAAGTTTCATGGCAAACATTTTCTTTACCCGGTGAAAGTTTGGGGCCATTGTTATATGTAATAAGAGAGAAAACATTCAGATACAGAAGCACTGTCTTTTTTTTTTTTACAAAAATGTTTACTTTCTTTTTCCAACTTGGTTCTCCAACTTTGGTCTAGTTTGGCACCATATTTATTAATAATTCCTTAATGTTCAGTAGGACCCTTCACAGAGTAGGATATTTTTGCCAGCTATGATCAAAAGAATGTTTTACACGTGGATTACATGGCCATTGTCTTCTTATGTATAATACAATATACAGAATTATCTACAGAAGTAGGACCTCATCCAGCTTCCAATCTAAATTTTTCAAGATTTTGAAAGTAAAACATTATCAACGAGAATCTACAAGAAACTTTGTTTTCTTTGTTTCAACACAGCTTTAATTCAGTTGAGCTGAAGAAACGATGTTACTGTGGTAAACAGAAAATAAAATGATCACTCTGAACTTGGGCAATCATTTTGGTGCTTTGAACTTTGTTTGCCTTAGCAAGGAAGTTGTTTTAACAAGACTCAAAAAAGAACTGATTGAAAAGAGGTTCTGAGAAATTTTTTGTTTATATTTTGCACTGTAGTATGTGGTAGCAATACTTACCTCTCCTTTTTTATGCTGTTTTAGACATCTCTGCCGTCCTTGCCATAACAGGGAAAAAGCCAGAGGCCTGGGAAAGTACATCTGCCAGAAGTGTCATGCCATTATTGATGAACAGCCTCTCATATTCAAAAATGATCCTTATCACCCCGATCATTTCAACTGTGCAAACTGCGGGTAACTTGAGTTCTGCAAAGGGAAACAGGAAAATGCTGGCCTTATTTGCTTCATCAGTTTTCATCTTAAAGTGAAAACTTGTTCTGTACAACTGACAAGAGGGAGTGGAGTTTGGCTGTCTTGCGGCCAGCTGTATGTTACTGCTTTTAGCTTGCTGGGGTTCAAATGACAGCTGACCTGCTGGGGACAAAAGAAAGATTGGACTCTGCAGGACAAGGTGGTACCTTACAAAATAGGAAGTATCGACACAGATACTATTTCTATAGTAGTGAAATGATAGCTCACTATTCTGCTAGGAGGGGAAGAGAAGTGGTCCTCTTTTGTTGCTTGAATTACTATCTTGCCTATGGTTTTTTTCAGTTGAATGGCATCCAGACTTTGTTCTCTTTTTAAGGCCTATCTTTTTTAGCAGCTTTCTCCCATCTCTTTTTATCATCTTCTGCAACTGCAGCACATTAAACTGCACATTTCCACATCCTGCACTGATGCAGAGATGTAGATAAGCATTGAAGCATGGAGCATTGTAGGACATAGCATGGATTCTTAGTTGTTTACTTCTGGTGCAAAGGAAACTACTATTTCAGTGCCATAGTAAAGGCTGATTTGAATAACAGTATGTAGTGTTATATCAGTGGCAACCAGTTGACAGTATTAGTGATTACAGTCACTTTTAAGGTTTAGCTGTTCTCAGTATCTAACCATGCAAATTACTGAAAAGTAGAGTTTATAAGATTCTGCAATGGGAAATGAATAAGCCTAGCTCTTGTGGGTCTGTAGTTCTCTTTCTCTGAAGTTCCATACAAAGAAAATGTAACTAGATGTAGAGGACTACATTTTACTTTCATTTACAGTTATGCAAATCTAAAATAAACTTGTGATAAGTGCCAGAATATAAACCAGACATCTGCAGCTTTCACACACAGATTTGTGCTGCTTAAGCAGAATGACAATAGCTCAGTAGCTGTTTCCAGAGAGACTCGGTGTACGTCGCTTAGCAGCCTGTCCTCAGTTTACTGTGGTCAGGCCTGAACTGTGTTGAACTATGTTATATTTTATGCTGCTGCATTACTGTAGTGTAAATATAATTTCTAAAGCAAATGTTAAATTTTTTTTCACTTCAGAAACTCTCAAGAGTTGACATCTTTGAGTGCCTTTATTCATGCTCTAAATTAATTAACTTCTGAACAGGAAGGAACTTACTGCTGATGCTCGTGAGCTGAAGGGAGAACTCTACTGCTTACCCTGCCATGACAAAATGGGTGTCCCCATCTGTGGGGCATGTAGGAGACCAATTGAAGGCCGTGTGGTGAATGCTATGGGCAAACAATGGCATGTGGAGGTAAGCATCAGATGCTATACAATGTCTCTTACAAATGTAAACCTTAGCATATTCATCTACGATTTTGCTGATCAATTTCAGTGAAAGGATTATCAAAGTTTGCAGCAATGCTTATAAATACCTTCTCCAAATCCCTCTTCAACCTTATTGTGGCTGCTCTTCCACTGTGAAATAGGAGTTATTTCCCACCTTATAGAGAGCTTTGACTATGAAACTAAAATCAGTAATCAAAGGAAGCATGGTGAGTTCCTTAAAAAAGAAAATTTCAGAGCTCAAAGCAGCACATGTGGAAAGGCAGTAAAATTTGTGGCAACCATGTTCCTAAGCATCATAATACCCTTAGGTCTTCCATAGTCACCTGCCATGTACACATTTCTTTAACATTTATATGAGAGTTCATATTTCCAGGCCACATCCAAGATTTAGTTCCACATCTTCCATATTAATTAGATAAATTCTTTATTCCTTCTGCTACTTTGAAAGTCTCCTCTAGGAAATGCTTTCTTTACAAGGGTGTAATGATAATGCAAGTTATTTAATAACTCTCAATTCTGTTAATTGATAAATATTGAGAATCTATGGATTCATATTTTTTTTGTAACTTTTGGATTGAAATGTTGAAGACATTCAAAGAAATATTATTTTAGTGGTCTAACTGTAAAAACAAAAGTTTTAACTCTGCTTTTCAAGATGGCTCAGTAGACTTCAGCCATGGTCAAGTAGTGGACATGGTTAGTTTGCTTTCCAGAAAAAATAAGGTTACTTCCAAAAGATTAAAAAATGTATTGTAATTTTCTTTGTAGCATTTTGTTTGTGCAAAATGTGAAAAGCCATTCCTGGGTCATCGTCATTATGAGAGAAAAGGCTTGGCATATTGTGAAACCCACTACAATCAGGTAAAGTTTCATATTTGTAAAAATGGCATTAATGGATAAACTCACAGACTGGTTTTATTAGATAGAGATGTAAAACCATGGACATTCTTCTGTTTTGCTAAAAGCACCTGTGTGTGTAATGGCAATTTGCATATGTTCTGTTGCATTTAATTTATAGGTTCCCCTATTCATCTATGTGGCATTAAAAAAGAAAACTGCAGGTATTTCACAAAGGCTGGCCAGGACAATCAGTATCAAGTTGTTCTTCAAGCTTAGTGGTACTTAAGTAGGCCTGTTATGGGCTCTGACGTGTCTGTGGATCAGAGCAGCTAAAGACACCTAATCTCTCCTAAGAAGTTAAAGATTTTCCACTCAGTAGCTGTGGATGGAGGCCCCAGTGAGAGGCGTGGGTTTCCCTGCAGCTGCTGCTCTGAGACACTGCGTGTTGATAAATGCTGTTGCTCAGTAGTTAGGTTGATGCAGACATCCAAGACTAAATTTGTCAGAAGACACCCTCTAGTGACCGCTTGCATTTATGTAGGAGTTCCATGTGGCAGTACCGCCTCTCTCCAGCTGCCCTTGGATGTGGAGTCCAGCACCACCATGCACAGGCCTTTATTTCTTTGGAAGCATCTGTGTCATGTCACGTTCACCTCCTTGTGTATATAAACACACGAGGAGGGGTTACGCTTGGGAGTTGTAAGGCATCTGCTAATTACAGATGGATTCTTAATTAGTCATTAGTGATGAAGGGCTAATTGGTGCTGGCACACTTGCAGACTGTAAATGCCATGACGTACACAATAATAGTGTTGCAACTGGGATGGGGCGAGTCCATACACCAGACAAGAGCTGTATGTGGAGTGGGTGTCTTTTCCTAGGTCAACTACAACAGTTAGAAAAAATACATGACATTTTCGGTACTTCTTCTTATATTGTGGACAAATGTTAAACCTGGAAAAAGAATGAATTTTTTTTGTCCTAAATTTTCCTTTTTTTTTTTTTTAAATAAAGATAAAATTTTCGCACAGTTACAGCAATACATTGTTTTAGTCATGCATGTAAGTACCAATGTTACGTGTTCTGGTTGGTAACAATATGTATATGACACCAACTGCTGTATTTCAAATCTTCAGGATTAGAGAAATGTTGAAACAAAACAAAACCATACCTACAGAGAATCAAAGGTAAATAAATGTTTCAACTTCAATATTATCAAGACTTTTTGTGATGAGATGATGTAAAATAGACTTGGAAAACCAAACCAGACTTGCCAGCATTCTCTTTATTTCATTGGAATAAACAGGAAAGTGATTGTGCCCATCAGCTGAAATTTAGTTATTTTGCTAGTTTGAGAAGTTACCCTGAATAAAATCATTTTATTAAAAATTTATTACTTCTCTTTCCTCTTCAGCTATTTGGTGATGTTTGTTTCCATTGCAACCGTGTGATTGAAGGAGATGGTAAGCACTTTTCTAACTGTTTCCTTAATGTTCCTTTTTGATGGAAGTTCTCTTTAAAAGTGAGAGTAAGGGGAAAACAGCCTTGTTTTCATTAAAACAAAAACAAACATTCTCTTGACCAGAAATTAAATTAGACCTGATTAGTCAGAGACCAAAGGGTAGGAAAACTTTACAATCATTTCACAATGGTAGAAGACCACCCCATGGCCAAAGAGAACTGTGAAACCCGTTAGTGACATGCAAAGGCCAGGGATGCTGGAAGATGCTCAGAAGTAGCTTCCTGCCACACCATCTTCAAAAAAGAACATGTGCAAGGGTGAGAATGAGCATACAGGCATCTCCTCAAATGAATTTGTGGATCATAAGCCAAAGTTGAAAAAATATGTAGATACTGAAAGACATGCGTGGGCACTCTTAGGAGTTCTTTTAAAATGCCTTGTTCCTATTATGTCAGTTTGAATCCTGGAGATATTTACCTATCTATAGCAGGCACCTGTCTTTTGAAAATCTAGGCGTATGATAACGTCACAAAACCAGGAGTGATCATACTTGGAAATATATGTCTTTTAAAGGCAGAACTGCAAGTAATTTGTTTGTTTTATTATTGTTTGATTGGGTTTTTTGGGAGAAGGGGGTGGTTTTGAGAGGTTTTTTTTGATAACTAGCTCTGAGAAAATGCCAAAAGCAAAGTATTCTACCTGAAATAATGTGACATTATGTGCCTATTTACCCCTGTCCAAAGTAAATCCTATGTTAGCCTCATCTAAGCCAAAGCCATTAGCAAAGTAGGATGAAGCTTCTAACAT
Organism: Orthonyx spaldingii; assembly: GCA_013397795.1. Lineage (NCBI taxonomy): Eukaryota > Metazoa > Chordata > Aves > Passeriformes > Orthonychidae > Orthonyx > Orthonyx spaldingii. The sequence goes on from VZTJ01004576.1 coordinate 1,346,585, forward strand.
TCAAAAGGAGATATAAACTAGTTTATAGTCATGCAATTATAGGGTAAGACATACATTCTGTAGATGCGCTTTCCTCACATTTTCTGGACTGCACTATACCTGCAGAATGACAATCCACAATGCTTTAGAGGAAAGAGTCCTCATTTTCAGTAAAGTTCTATTGGAATGAGCAGAACTGGAACTTTTCTGATAACTACATCTCTGTATGACTCTAACCTTTTGCCATATAATCTGGCACCCATTGTAAGTTTTGGTCTCTGAACTGAACAGAATATAGTATACACTAATTTCTTTATTTTCAGTATATGTCTTCAATTACATTTCTTCTTTCATTTCTGCACACAAATTTGAGTCAGCTGTCACAAATTTGGTATCCGCTGTCTGGTGAAACAAATATCTGTGGCAGCAGTTTTTCAGGAGGTTGTCTATGACTGCATTACTGAGGTTGCTTGGGAGCAAAGACTTTCATCTGTCTAGTATTATTCTGGAAAGTAGTGGAGTAACTATGTATCTGTGGACATGCTTGCCCCATAGTGCAGGAAAAACCCTCTGCATGACAATGTTTTGGTTCTCCTTGTTGTTGACAAAATGCTGTGAGAAAAACATAAGAAAAATATTGTCCTGCATTCTGTGACTTAGGAAAATTGTGGCAGGGAAAACTGGAAAGCTGTACTGAAAGAGAGGAAGAACAGGAATTGGATTTGCCTACAGAACAAAGAGAAAATACTTACTTTCTCTGCAAAGCAAAGAATAAAGAGTCCATATTTTTTTCACCTTGGTGGTGCTGATTTACCAGCAGTGTCTGGCTGCTGGCTTCACATTATTTTCTTCAGCTGAGGAAGAAAATAATCAACTGCAACTGTTGATTGCAGTGGAGTCTGAACTGGATCTGAGAAATGAAACTATGAAAACAGAAACACAATTTTGCTGGATTGCTCTTCAGCTGGAAGCATTTCCTGATTAAGTTGGAACCCGGCCTCATAGAACCATTGCCCAAGATCAGCTGCGTATGAGATGAAGCAGAAGCGAAAAATAGGAGGCAGAAATAGGTTAAGCTGGTCTTGCCTCAGAGACAGCTGTATCAATGCTTCACAGTCCTGCTTCATTACACTCTAAAATGTGCCTCGCTAGTCTGGCCATGTTATTCTTACAGTCCTTAATACTTGATACAAGAATCAATGACTGTTCTTCACACCTCATGAATATGTAAGCTTAAAATTTTTGTAATCACTTTTTTTTTATTGGTAACACTAATGATTTCTTTTTTCCCATCTCCCTAGTCGTGTCTGCTCTGAATAAGGCATGGTGTGTGCACTGTTTCTCTTGTTCAACTTGCAACACTAAGTTAACCCTCAAGTAAGTTCATGGATAAGTGTGATCTCTTCAAAACATAGCAGTGGTTCTCTTCAAAGTGTAGATGTTGCTACAGTGTAGCTGTTACTGTATGAAAAACATGTAAGCAGCATCGAGGAAATAAGTGCCTCCTTCTTCCTCTTGCTCCACTTAGTACTTTACATCTCTTTCAGCTGTCTCTTCAAGTATTCCTTCAGTTAGTCTTCCTAACCCTTCTCCTTTTCCGTCCTTTATTTTTTCTTGTTTAACTCGAAAGGGATAAGTTTGTTGAAATTGATCTAAAACCTGTCTGCAAACACTGTTATGAGAAAATGCCAGATGAATTTAAGCGACGACTTGCCAAACGGGAACGTGAAGCAAAGGATAAAGAGAAGCAGAAAAAGAAAAAGCCAATCTGTTTGTAAACTTCTTTTCCTTCTCACCGCCACCTCTGCTCCTTTCTTCTTTGGTTAGTCCTAAGGATGCTTTTTTTGCACTTTTGCATGAACTTATGGCAGTCAAAACCAAAGCATCTTTCACGCAACTGCAACTTGAAATATTAACTTTTTATTCCAGTATCTTATGTTTAGTCTACAATTAGGTTTGAAAGGCTTTCTAAATGACACGGTTAATAAATATGGGCTTTGGGGTAAAATCTGCATCACTTACTCAACAGGGTATTGCCATCACTGTCTACAGTGTATATAACCTTGTAAAAGTAACTCAATGTACATGTATACATTGGGGGGTTAATTTTTTGCTTGTGCATGTTTAATAGGAGATTTTTTTTTTAATTTCTTTTTTTCACTATTCCATAGATTAAAACTTTGCCTGTTTTTTTGCTTTGTTGTCTTAGGAATAAATTTGTTGAGTTTGATATGAAGCCTGTCTGCAAAAAGTGTTACGAGAAGTTTCCTCTAGAGCTGAAGAAAAGACTGAAGAAATTAGCTGAAACTTTGGGAAGGAAGTAAAGACTTCATCTGCTCTCCTCTTCCTTTGTGAAAATCTTATAGATATTACTTTGTGAGGGGGGAGTTGCTGCTTTGAGGCTGCAGTCAGACAACAAATGCTGATGTATGCCTTCTATCAACCCAAAATATACTAAGATTCTCTGTTCTCTATACATGTATGCTTACTTGTTGACACAGAGACCATACTTTCAAAAGAAATACCAGCTCACCTGAAAGGCTTCTGACCAATAATGCCATTGTACTGGTGCAGGTGGCCCATTCTGTACACTAATTCTCTGCTGAACTCTTCAGAGAGAGAAAATTTGCTTGTGAACACCACTTGTGAAAACAAACTTTGCAAATGTGCCCAACTTTAGGGACATGTATTGTCATTTATGTTACTGAAAATATTAACCTTTGTATTAAGCATGGAGACAAAACTTGCCCAACTCAAGTGATTTGGGCAGGAAACCAGTACACTTTGCCTCATGGAAAAATTCACACTTGGATTTCAGGCCCAGTCGTCGCATTTAGGAGCCTTGTTTCAGATGGTTTGAAAACCTATCAGATTTCTAAATACAGCCACTGTACAAATGACATACTTCTGATAGATTATGCTTACATGATGAATGTTTCTACATCAGGCTTAGCATGAAATACTTATATAAAAAATGTATTCCTATTGCAAGAAATGAGCATACTCAGAACTACTTGAATTTTGCTATATTCCACTTAAAATAACACATTAACTTCTATATATGCTTTTGCATTCTATTTACTTTTTGTGCCTTATTCTGCTGGACCATACATAACAGTGTACCATTAAATATATATATAGTTTTATTTTTTATTTCATATTTTTATGCACAAACTATATAGAAGGTATTTTCAAAAGATAACATACTTTGCCTTAATTATACAGGATGCAAGAAGCATTTTATTTGAAATGTGAACATCTGCATTTAAAATTTAGCTTCTAGAACAATACTGAAAATGTGTCTTTCAATTAACTGGCAATATTACTTTTACACCTCTGAGTGTAAATATGCAAGGTTTGATCCTGCTAGGATCTACTTCTTTAGCCATCCTCAAGGACTGAGCTTACAAATAACCAAAATTCTTTATAACATACCTTTGTTTTATACTATTGAGTTCTGTCCATGCAAATTGGTTTTATTTTTCCCTTTCTTATAGAAGATACAGCTACTTAGGTCTTCTTGATGGTACGAAGTATGCAAACATTTTTTTTTATTTTTGTACATTAGTGACTTAAACAGATTTTATGTAATTACGTAACAGGAAGTAAAAGTTTCTTTCCTGTTTCCAAGAACTTTGTTACTTTAAAACATCTGCTTTCCTGTGTCATCAATAAAGGCCATGTTATTAAACCTTGTATTGCCTCTCTGAACTAAATGCTTGAGATAGGTGGGAAAGCAGTAAGGCTCTCTTGGATCCCTGAGCTTTTACCTGTGACTATGTAAATACTTCCTTATTATCCAGACCTATGTCTTTCCTAAAGGCATATGTCTGTAGGTAGTTCTAAGGTTCATAAAAGAAACCACAGTTTGTTTCATAAAGAACAGCTTGATTCTTCTGGATCTTTTCTGAATTGGCACAGTCACTAGGGTTTCCTAAAGAAAGTATCTTGTCTGAGTGTAAAACATACACCCTCCTGTTAACTTTTTCTCTCCTGTTTTCACTGTAATCAAACTGTCGCCCCAAATTTCCAGTTTATTGCTAGGTAGTGTGTTTTTTGACTGTATTATCCTACATAATTATTGAATGCCATAGCATTCATAAATGTAGTCCCTGACCTTGTTGAAGACTACAAAAGCTTAAAATGTCCCTCAGAAATTGTCTACTTAACTAGCACAGTAGCCCTGTTGGATTTTGCACTGTGCCATGGATTCAGTAGACCATACTCTTGCTTCCCCCTGAAGTTATATTTGACTTCTAGGTTTTTCCTGCTACACTGACTGTACATCTCTTCCTTCAGCCCTTGTGTGCCCAGCCTTACTGCTCAAAGAGCTGGGAAGGGTCACTAGCCCTGAGGCTAAATGGCAAGACCTGGCTCACATCCACATTGCTAAAGGTTACATCCGTCTGCAGCACAGTGGCCTCAGATTTCCTCCTCTCTGGCAGCCCTTGGGGCCTGACACAGGGTGGGTTTTTTCATTTCCAAGTTCCTGATGGTGAACGCTGTGCTATAGGTTCACTGAGGCAGCAACTTCTGTTTCATGAACTCTGGTGTGTGTATGTCAGACCCCACGATGTAGCACTGAAAGCAGCTGGGGGTACTTGACGGTTCAAAGCCTGATGAACACGGAAAAATGTTGGTTGGAAGGGACCACTAGAGATCAGCTAACCCAGCCATCTGCTCAGAGTGGGTCTAACTCCAGAGCTGCATCAGTGCAGAAGGTCTTGTGTGGCCAAACTGGGAACATCACTGTGCAAGGAGATTTCACAAGCCTGTGTGGATAGTATGTTCCAGTGCTTCATCACCCTTATGGTGAAAATATTACTACTGGAGTCCTATCTCAAGTGGGGAGTTCCCCCAGCTCCCTTGGGAGCTGTCTTTGGCATGAACTGTCACTGGTATAATACCCCTGGACATTGTCATGAAGAGGATTAATTAAAGGCAGTTGCAAAGCAGAACCAGGGAGCAAGCTACCAATTAGGCAGCCTGCACAATTACACATCTGGTGTTGGAGCTACTTCCTGGCCCAACAGTATTATAAATATTTTGCATAGCTGCACATACTTTCCTGAAAGAGGCAGAGTCCAGTACTGTTTTTCTACCCTTCATAAGGTCTGTCAGAGAGTCTGTGAGCCTGGGATCTGGGAATGGATGCCTCAGAAGCTTTGTCCCTTTCTGCTGCATGGATCAATTATGCACAGGCAAGAGAGATGCCTTTAGAAAGCCTGCTTAGGCTAACAGCAGGGAGCACTCCAGAAAGCCCAAGGGATGTCACTGTAGAGGGAAGAACTGAGCCTAAAGCCTTTCTGCTGCCAGCGGTGGCACGTCCTGTGCTCAGTTCCAGTGGATGGGCAGCGAGCTGGGTGAGCACAGGCAGGCTGCAGGCACAGCTCTCGAGCCAATGCTGTCCTGCCCATTGAGCGACCACCAGGGACAACACAGGGGGTGCCACTTCCACAGGGATGGGTGAGACAGTGACCACTGCCAAAGTACTGGACCAGCTCTGTATGAAGGCAATTTCCCATGTCTCCCCATCAGCTGAAGAGCAGTAATATTCTCCAGTGAGCCAAGTAAACACCACTGTTCTCCTCTGCACCAGCACCAACACTTCTCTTATTTAGCCTGGCAGGTGCAGATAATAAATTGTTTGGTAATCCCAGCTGCAGGCACATCATTAAAAAGCAAAGAGAAAAAAAAAATTTTTTGTGGAATTAAATCCCATGTCTAAATAAATCACCATTAATAGAAGAAAGACTAAAAGAGAGGATTAATTCTTTCAGCCCAGGTCTTACATGGATGTTGCTGGTCTTAAAAGTTGGCTGTTTCCTTATTTTTCCTGCAAAGAGGGTAAGAGCTGTAGGGCTGTCAGTATATTTTAGGTGTAGCAGGATTCCTGTGACTGTCAATGGGTTGTTTGAGATTGAGAACTGGAGAAATTTTTAATTACACTTCAGAGACAGAACTCAGTGGCCTCATTTTGACCAAAGCATCTGAACTGGCAGGAAAGATGGCTAGTTCCAGTGAGTAGAATCTGAGGCTTCCTGCTGAGAATTTCACCACAGGGCCACCATCCTCAAGCCACCAAACCCGTACAACTACAACTTGCAAATCTGTCCTGCCTTGAGGGTTGCTGGTCCATCTTTTGAGTCCATGTTCCCAGCTGTGCTTTAGAGCTGAGTTAATTATATTATTCACAGTGCCTGGGAAAAAAGGTTTCTCACCACAGCTGCTACAATATTTGGAGACTCATTTTCTAGAGCACTGGATCTCAGTAAGAAGGCCGTTATGCTTATGGATTAAATTTATAGTTGCTCTGAACCACGAAGCACAGAATGATAGAATGTTATGTTATGGATGGGACCTTAAAGATGTGGTCCCAAGTTCCTTCCATGGGGGACACTTTCCACTAGGGTAGGTCACTCAGAGCTCCATCCAACCCAGCCTTGAAAACTGCCAGGGATGGGGCATCCAGAACCTCTCTCGGCAACCTGTGTCAGTGCCTCACTACCATCACAGTGAAGAATTTCTTCCTTAGATCTAACCTAAATTACTCCTCTTTTAATTGTACCCATTACTCCTTGTCCTATCCCTACAGTTCCTGACAGAGTCCCTCTCCTGCTTCCCTGCAGGCTCCTTCAGACACTGGAAGGTTGCTGTGAGCTCTCCACACAACCTTCTCTCCTCCAAACTGCACAACCCCAGCTTCCTCACCCTGTCTTCGCAGGGCACAGGCTCCAGTCCTCCCGTCAACTTCGTGTCCCTCCTCTGGACTTGCGCCAACAGTTCCATGGCCTTCTTATGGTGAGGGTACCAGAACTGTTACTTAGCTTTAGGTAAAAATTTGTTTTAGATAGATAGAAAGACAGATATTGTGTATTATTTAGATGATAAATATATAATCACCGAATACATTGTTATATATTACTGAGGCGAGTTTATTGTAGTTTTAGGTGAGAAACTTGGTGCCCCACCATTTTCCACGACGGATTTTCTAACCTCGCCCCCTCCCCCCGCCCCCGCGCATGCGCGGCCAGGCCCCG